>BQNB010066663.1:11565-34479 GCA_026074375.1 Tanacetum coccineum
GCCTGCACTTTTTGTTTTTGTCTTAGCAAAAATTGCATACTCAGCTCATACCTTGCAACCAGCCACTTTTCTTAACCCTTCTTCAAGGCTTATTTGTTTTACAAACCTCTTTCTTTTTGCTTATTTTAGTAGCCCATAGGATAGGTTTTAAGCCACCATAGCTCATTAAGCCTTTAGGATCCTTATTAGAGCTTAAATTTTAGTCCAAGTTGCCCCTTAGGCTGTGATTGACCATTTTTGCCCCTTATTGGCTTATTGGCTTATAGAGTTTTTCTGTATTATTTCTTGGCTTTTTATTGTTCATAGTTGCTCATTAGGTGTGCTCTATTGTTTATCTTTGCTTATTTCCATTTCTAGTTTGCTTAATGGTTCTTAAAAATCCAAAAAGAATAAGCCATTTTGTGCCTTTATTTTAGCAAGCATTCTGTCTGTTTTATCAGCACTTTTTCAGCTTGTTAAGATTGCTTAATTTTTGTTTCTATCTGCTTATTAAATGTAGGAGATTAGTTATATTTCAGCTTATTAGGTTTTAAGTGCTTACTTAGTCAAAAAAAAGCCACAGATTCTTAGCTTGTTTCAAAATTAGTTTCAAATCCAACTGTAACTTATTTGTGCTTTTTCCTGGCTTATTTGTAGTTTTCATAAAAAGTCCTTTTTATAAAGTTTGTTATTTTAGCTTAATGTTTAAGTTTTAAAAAAAATTGAAAAAAAAATGTTTTACAAAAAGGAAGAGGCCAAGGGTCGAACCCTGGACCTCCCCCCTTGCACACACGACACACCACAAACACACACTAACCACTTTGCTACAATAGCTCATCCGGTTAGTGTGTGCACAATTTAATCTATATAGGCTTTTTAGCCCAATAAGCCTATAAGCTCTTTTTGCTTTTTCCCGGCTTATTCAATTAAGCTGGGTGTCCCATTTTAATTTTCTTAGATAGCCCGTAGCTTAAACTATTTTCCATATTTTTTTCAGAATTTTCAAAAATCGTTTAGTATTTTTTATATTTAATTTTAGTTAAATCCGTTTTTAATTCATAAAAAATTATAAAAAAGTCAAAAAAATATAATTCTTTTTTAGAAAATTTTCTTTTATCATTTAGGACCTAGGAAAAATAAATTTGCTCTCGTAGGGTTAATTTTTTAGAAATTTGATTTTTAAAGAACGGGATCGAATCCCGTTCTCGTTTTCTTCGCGTTTTTAGCCTTAAACACCTCCGTTTTTGATCTAGTTTTCTTTATTCTTACTTTTTAGTCATTTAAGATTTATTAAAAGTTAAAAAATCACTTTAGGATTAAAATTTTAATAATTAGGTTTTTAAGTCGCGTTTTTACGTCCCCGTTTTAGGTTTTAGCCTAAATTACTTTCGTTTTAGGGTTTCTTTTACTTGTTTTTGCATTTTATTTGTAGAAATAGATAACCAAATCAAATCTTTGATTATTCAAGCAAAAAAAAGAGAGCCTAATTACTTTTCGTTTTTAATTAAAAGGTATCCTTTTACTACATGTTTTTTGTTGCATTATTAATTTGTAGAAATGATAACCAAATCAAATCTTTGATATTTTACAAGCATTGTTCACAAACCTCGACTACTATGCGATTTACCAATCACAAACACACTCGCCTCTCGTCGGGAAAGAACACCCCGGCCCCTGTTTGTTAAAACTTTTGTAGATAACGAAGTGGAGAAACCGATACATCTGGTAATACTATGTAGGGGTCTCAGGAAGGGTCGATATTATTTATTGATTTATGTTGCAATCCGCTAAGAATCATAATTTTATACATATTTTGTATAAAATTTAACTATTATTTTTCCGAATATCAATAGGGATTTAAACCCTTACCACAGATCTATGAATAATGATGTTGTTATCCCCGTGGAATGATCATATGGTCATAAAAGTCATTTGTATTACACGTAACACAAACAGAGATCAATTTTTTGATTCGAGTCTTGAATATTTTATTTCGTTTTGTGTCATGATGTAGATGGATAAAGGATAGGTTAGATGAGTGTGGTGAATGATTATATGTGACGATGAGTTATAGGTGTAGATATGGGTTTTGTTGGATTTGGATTTTGTGATGATTGTTGTTGGGTTGATTTGAAGAAGCAATTTGCAAGTGTAGATCATTGAGACGTTATGTATACCGAGTCTTTATTTCATTGTCCATTCGTTCATCATTCATATCTTGGTATAGAACTGTGACTTACCTTGAGATGACCGCTCCTTGTCAACTCAGTAGATAATCCAAGTTGACATCCGTTTGGTTGATGAGTATAACCTCGCTGCCACTCAACACGCCTGCCGTTAAGCAACATAGCCAACACGCTAACCGAGAGACAAAAATTGGGTACAGAGATTAGTTTAAATTGCCCCTAGATAATTTGTCTTCATTGTACCTGTACACCAACTCAGTCAAAACCACATAATACGCACATATACAACCTTGCTAAGAACCTTCTGCAACACGGCAACCATTTTCAATAGTCGTACTTATTTGTCATATTTTTCATTCACTGTTGAATACTTTTGTCTTTTATAGGCAACAAACTACTTCAGATCGATTTTCTTTTTTTCTCTGCAACAATGCTATGAAAGAACACCCATAGCCCAGATCTCTTATCCTCAAAACAATGTCGTTTAAGCATAAAAAAATAGCTTTAAGCATAAAAAAATAGCAGATGGATATAATACAACTAGATGTGAGACACAGAACTTATAACAACAACACATAATAATTATTTTCATGATTTTTTCAAAAGGAAAAAAATGACACGAAAATAATAGGACCATGAATGAACAGTGAACGAGACTCCATGAATGAACAGTAGATGAACAGTAACCAGAACATGAACAGTACCGAGACAACAACAAACATGATACGATACACCCCTGCAGCTCTGATGCCAATTGTCAACAATAAGAGACACTAACTAGATTTGATCCGGAGGTCGGGGATGGTAAAATAAATAAGTAGCCATTGTATTATTTAGTGAGAGAAAATGGGAATGATGTGGTTTTTATTAGAGAGAGAAAAAGGAACACTATTAATGAGATACAAATGATATCTTCACCCCTTCATGGAATTTATTGAGGGGGATTTATAGTCATAGTGACACATAAACTATCGTTCTTGTCATTATGTTGCACCTACGTGTCACACTATAAATGAACTAATGTATTTCCGAATATGTCACTATATTTTAAGGCTAATAGTTGTTAATGGACAAATAAAGGCCAAGTATTAGTGGTTGTTGTGTGTTCCCAAACAAGGTGAAGATAATCAATAGTCTAGATAATTACTAATGATGGTTATCGGATATCACTTGAAGTCGTGTAATCACTTTCCAGAGAAGATTATTCGACCATATGCCTGAGTTACACGAATACCTCATTGGGATAAAAAGTGTTTGTTCTTGTTTTAGCACAAATCAAGAACCCTTCGCTTTTAAGTGTTTATTTTTTTGTGTATATGTCTCATGCAATTGTGATCCTCTATTTATAGGGGATATACTCAAAACCCTATTTAATGGAATTATGAGAGATTATAAGAGATATAATCTCTTCCATAATTAGTCTCCATGATTTTAGGAATTAGTGGTTACATGACCAATTTAATCATGGTCATTCTTAATGCAGTCAAACTTGCTACTTGAACAGGTCAAAATTATAACAAGTTAATTGAATTCATTCCAGTGAGGTCAATCCTTCAGCGTCCTGAACCATCAGCTAACTCACTGAAGAGTATACAAGCTGAAGGTTCAATACTGAAAAGACTCACTGATGAGTTAACCCGCTGAGGATACATCCCCTGATGGATTACTCTCTGATGGTATCCTTCAGCTTACTACTCATGGAGTACAAAGCTAAAGCCATCAGAGTGATGAATACCATTGAGTGAACTCACTGAACTTCATCAGCGACCTGAATTCCCTTTTAACACTATTAGAGTCAGGGTGTTCAGTGACTTATAGGAGTAACCAATATGAACTGAACCCACAATTGAACTAAATTTCCAACAGGTATAACCATTGCAATAAGTTACTTGAAAGATCATATGGAAGTGTGCCAACCTAGGAAACAACTAAATAAAAAAAACTTTTGGCAAGCAACTTTAAGTCGGATTTGACTATTTATGTGTACAATGAGGAGGATGGAAGGAATGCAATTGTTGAAATGGTTCATTTACATGAGTATCCTCTTTCAATCGTTGATTATCTCACGTTCAATACTTTTACGAGAACTATTCATCCACTTTTCAGTTGTCCTTGCAACACATTGAAAGGTGACATTACCAAGTTGTATGAGGAACAAAAATTTCATGTTATTAGAGATATTGAGAATAATCAAAGTCGGACGGCCATTACAACCTATCTGGACTTCTAGCGATCAAAAGAAAAGGCTTATAGCAATCATAGGTCATTTCATTGATTATGGCACGATACTATGAAGTGAAATCTTAAGGTGATAATTGTTATCTTAGACAATGTTATGCATCTTTTTTACGAGTCATTATGCTTTTACTTTTTGAGTGTTTTGTCTAAGTTTCTTCGTGTAGCGTGCCTCCGTATAAGTGAGGTTCTTAAAAATGTGTTAATGAATGCTCTCAGGGTATGGAATGTGGATACAAAATTATCCACCATCACAACCGATAATCAATAGAATTAAAAACAATAAGTTATTGCATGATAGCACTCTATTCACATGACATAATTGCACTACATTACAATGCATGTGAATATGTGTGTCATCATGTATTAATTTATTTAACTGAAACTTATCTTTAATCATACTGATCAACGACATACAGTAATCAAATGATGGTGGATAATTTTGTATCCGCATTCCATCTCATTAGAACAATTATCAACACATTTGTAGGAACCTCACTTGCACGGCAAAGGTACATAGAGAAACTTGGATCAAACGCCCAAAAAGTATGAATGCAATGACTTATAAAAGAATGCATAACATTATGAGGGAGGTTATATTGGATACACTCCTTTTCTTGGATACTGGGGGACAGATCTGAGCCATCCATCTAAAAATAATGAAAGACCATGATTAAAAGAAAATTTTTAATTAAAAAAACAGAAAAGGACGAAAGGGTATTTCGGTCAATTTCACTCACACACCTACCACTCCATCATTACTTCCAGAACTATATCTGTATTCCTTTCTCTCTTTCTCTCTAAAACACACAATAAAACACACATTCAAACCGATCAAAAATACACACACATAATCGTACGATGCATCAAAAATAAAAGATAACGACGGTGATGTTGTTATTGACGATCATATATCTTAATGATTAAGCTTATAGGTGAATGTTCGAGTTAAAGATCGCTCGAAATAATGATTAAAATCATCGATTCAGGTATAAAACACTTCATCTACAAATTTTAATGTTATTTATGCATAAATAGTGAAGCCTGCTGTTTTATAGAGCTTGTTATGAACATATTGTGTTTTTTGTTCAAGTTTGATTACATACAAATCGAAGGCAGCCCCGCCATAACGCACAGACATATTCCCACTCAATATTCATTCGGAATCGATTAAAAAAAATATGTCCCGCGGCAACGCGCGAGATATCTTGCTTGTTATATACATATACTATACGAGGGATAAAACGATGTAGTTTTGTTCCACATGCTACATTGCTTGGCCCTTTGGGCTCTTAATTTGGGCCAGCCCATTTGGTTTTTTTTGTAGGCAATTTAAAAAAACCGCTTGGCATAAAATAGAAAATAAAAACTACAAAAATATTGACTTATTCGGATAAAAAAATACTCGCGACATGAGCCCAACACATACCCCATATAAAAAAAACAAACTATTAAACATGAGACCGAAAAAATAAACCCGCACAAATAAAAAATAGAAAAGAATAAAAATAAAATTTTAACGCAAAAATTAAAAACATCCGCACTATTAAACAAGATGAACCGAAAAAATAAACCCGCACAAAAATACAATAAAAAAACACCCTGCAGTAACGCGCGACTTCTCATTTAAAGCCCAGTTCCCAATAAATGATATTAAAAAAAAAAAAACCCGTATAGCCAAAAAAAGAAACCTTTAAACATAAGCCCCACACATAAGAAAAAAAACAAACTATTAAACAGGAGGCCGAAAAAATAAAACCGCACAAAAAAAAAAAATGTGCCTCGCGTAGAATAACACCGATTGTAGTTTTGTTCACATAGCTACAGTGCTGCCGGGCCCTTTGGGCTCCCAATTTGGGCCAACCCATTTGGTTTTTTTTTTTGTAGGCAATGTAAAAAAACCGCTCGGCACAAAATAAAAAAAAAATTACAAAAATATTGACGTTAATATAAGATAAATAATACCCACGACATAGCCCAACAAATAAGTCCATATAAACAACAAACAAACCTATTAAATATAAGACCGAAAAAATAAACCCCCACAAAATAAAAACTAGAAAAGAATAAAAAATAAAATTTTAACGCAAAAATTAACCCCACTATTAAACATGAGACCGAAAAAATAAACCCGCACAAAATACAATAAAAAAACGCCATGTTCCCATAAAATTATATTAAAAAAAACCCCGTATAGCCAAAAAAAGAAATATTTAAACATGAGCCCCACACATAAGCCCATATAAGAAAAAAACAAACTATTAAACATGAGGCCGAAAAAATAAAACCACACAAAATAAAAAAAATAAAAAATAATAATGCTTCGCAACTAAGCGAAAAAAATTAACGACCCGCAGCAACACGCGGGTAATCATGCTTGTATAATATACTATATATGGAAAAATACGGTGTCGTTTTTGACACCTTGTTGCAGTGCCAATTACTTGGGCTACAGGCCCACACTAAAAAACATTAACCATTCTTCTTCCGGCCCAAAATAAATTAAAAAAGGATAATTTACAAAAAGCACCCTGAACTTTTAACTATTTACGACTTTTTTATATAATAAACTTTATTTATCAAATATATACCACCATATCTACCGAATCATTCAGATCAAAAATACCAGCGGAAAAATCTTCGAATTGCGAACAAAACGAGTCCAATATTGCAATGCTTCCGACATACGCACGATTTTATAAAAAAAAATTGAAGTTTAATATAAATAAAATAAAAAAGAAAATTTACAAAAGGTACCCTCAACTTTTAACTATTTACGACTTTTTATATAGTAAATTTTATTTATCAAATATATAACACATACCTACCGATTCATTTAGATAAAAAAAATACATGCGGAAAGATTTTCAAATTGTGAACAAAACGAGCCCAATATTGCAATATACAAGTCAGCCTCGCCACAACGCGTGAACACATTTCCATCCAATATTAATTCGAAACAGATTCGCAAATTATGCCCCGCGGCAACGCGCGGGCTATGTAATCAAATCACACAAAAACAAGCCCCGTCGCAACGCGTGGAAGGTCCAGCTCTTATGCAGTCATAAACCGCCCTACGCTAAGCCAAAAAAAATGAAAAAAAAATTAACGCCTCACAGCAACGCGCGGGCAATCATACTTATTAAAAACAATAAGTTACTGCATGATAACACTCATATTCACATGACATAATTGCACTACATTACAATGCATGTGAATATGTGTGTCATCATGTATTAATTTATTTAACTGCAACTTATCTTTAATCTTACTGATCAACGATATACAGTAATCAAATGATGGTGGATAATTTTGTATCCGCATTCCATCTCATTAGAACAATTATCAACACATTTGTAGGAACCTCACTTGCACGACAAAGGTACATAGAGAAACTTGGGATACTACTTGCTCATGCTACTACTTGGGATAAATCTATCCCCCGGAAGATCAATGTGTTTATGTGGAGGCTTTCCTTGGACTGACTCCCTCATAGATTGAATCTCTCTTCGCGTGGTATGGATATTCCGGCCATCTCTTGTCCTTCTTGCAATGCCAATGTTGAATCTGCTAATCATGTTTTCTTCGAATGCGACATTGCTATCGATATGTGGAAGCTCGTTTTAGAGGAGGTGGATATTCCACTTTTTCAAGCTTCTTCTTGGGATTCTTTCAATGATTGGATCATATATTGGCAGTGCGACAAAAGAGAAAAAAACACAGTTTCTATGTTAATTACTACATCGTTTCTTTGGTGGCTTTGGAGATACCGAAATAGCGTACACGTTTAACTCTCAAACCGTTGAGTAAAAGTGATCCTATTCGTTAAGATTCGTTCTCTACCATTTTCGTTGGCTTCACAATAGGGACCATATGAAGATATCTTGGAATGATTGGCTTATGTACCCCTTTCGAAACGCGTAATGGCAAATGGTAAAGCTGCTTTTGGATTTATCGCTGAACAGGGCGTTCAAGTTCCTGGGTTGGCGTACCTGTACTCCAAGGTTTTTCGTTGTTTAGGCATCTTCGTCGGTTTATATGATGTTCTTCTTTTCATCATTCTCGACTCGGGACTTGTTTTGGGGTATTCTCAAAATCCATCCCGAAGTTGAAAACCGGTGGCTCGGCCGTCCGGGATGGGGGGTTGTTAACTTTTCCTGAAGGTTGAAACCGATCCGTCGGCCTTCGTGGTCAAAAGTTTTTTTCAATCCCTTTTGATTCCCTCGCAGTTAAAGTCAATCGGATTTTACCATTCTTTTGATGTTATAAGTTCCTTTTTTTTTGAACTCAGATTGCTATTGTACTTTAAGTTTCTAGCATCTTGCTAGACTCTTTTTTATATATATTCCATCTTTGCCGTTCAAAAAAAAACATAGAGAAACTTGGATCAAACGCCCAAAAAGTATGAATGCAATGACTTATAAAAGAATGCATAACATTATATAAACATTTATTATATAAAAATTATTACCTTAAGATGTTACTTTGTATTATCGAGTCATTATCAATGAAAGATGAGTGATAACAATAAGCCCTTTTTTTCTTTTGGTTGCTAGAACTCCATATATCTTTGTAAATTGTAATTGCCACCCAAATTTGATTATTCTGAAACAACTTGATTTTGTCACTCTTCAATGTGTTGCGAGAAGGACAATTGAAAAGTGGTTGAATGGTTCTTGTAAAACTCTTAAACCTGACATGATCAATGACTAAAAGAGGATTCTCATTCTAACAACTTGCTTGCCAAAAGATATCGGGTTCTTTCCTAGCTTTGCACACTCCCATATGATCTTTCACATGTGTCGTACCCTTTTGGGATCACTTCGAAGTAACTTATTGCAATAGTTGCACTTAGCCTTTATTTGTGCATTCACTATCAACTTTACAAAATGATCCAAAACCCGGCACTTCTTTGACTCTTATGTGATGGTTTTCGAACTTTCATTGTTTCTCACATTATCATTTGTTGGATTATCTTGTGGTAACTTTGGAGATATGTTTGGTTTTTTTTGAACTAAGGAGATATGTTTGGTGTTAATGGTGTTTGAGTGAATTCCTCTTTTAATAAGAAAAAAAAAACATATTAACCATTGATCTATATACTAATTATCATCACACAAAGGGCCTGTTTAGAAAAAGCTTTTTGAGAGCTTTTAAAGAGCTGTTAGCTTTTTTTATTAAAAGAAAAGCTCTTGTTTAGAAAAAGCCTTGTTTGGTTAGGATAGATAAAGCTTTTAATAATTGTAAAAAAGCTTCAAAATATAACGCTCATTGAAAGAACGTTTGAAAAATCGTGGAGCTTTTTAAATGGTAATTTACACTTGTGACCACAATCATATATTTCCAACTTTAATTACCAGGTGGTGTTTAACTTCAATTTAGCATACATGCTCCAACTTTTAATTCCAAACACTTCTTTTTTACTTATAGAATTTGGCATTTAGAAAATCAGTAAATATATTTTAATCCGATAAGTATGATTATCGCACTTTAAGAATCGCGAAAAGATGGTTTAATATCATTAGACGACTGTCACATGCTTCCATATCAGGCGATAAGTCGTCAATGACTATTACAAGAAAGTTGTCTTAAAGCACTACGATTATTATTAATATAATTCGTTTATTATTTTTATGTTTTACATTAGTTTACAACTATATATATGTCCTTTTACGTCATTTTACATCTTTTCATTACAGTTAAGTTAACAGCTAGTTTACCAAACAATTTTATTGAAAAAAAATACAGCTTGTAGCTCATGTTAACAGCTTTACAATTTACAGCTTACAGCTAATTTTGCCAAACATACCCAAAATGCCAAATTAGCTTTGGGCTAATTATTTATTTGTGGACTGCTATAACATATTTGTAAATTTGACCTACTTAAGCTGCGTTGATTGTTATAACATATTTCATTTACCCCTTATTTGGCCATAGTCTTCACATATGTCCTTTCACAAATATATATATATATATGTCAAGCTGGCATTTTTTATCATAAAGAAAAAGTACGCAACTTGCATATAATAATATTTATGTAAATTATATTTATCTATATACTAAAGATTATGTCACAATAATACTTAAAAGCAAGTCATACTCACAAAATGATATTTCATATTTATACAAAAGGACAATTTAATCAACTCATTTTATAAAAGAAAATTTTTAAATTTTAATAAAAATATAGTTTTTCCGTTGCATCTCTCTCTCAGCATTTTCATAAAACTGGCGAAGTATATTTTCGAAACTTTTAGTGTTTCCATAAAACTGACAGAATACATTTCAGCAAACGAAAAGTAAGTCAAAAGTGGCTCCGCCGCAACGCGCGGGCTCCTTTGTACTCGTTTGTACTAAATATGATACGAACTAATGCACAATTAACCAACATAATGTAACAAACAGTAACAACTATGCGTGCTTTGAATGTTATGATATTGAACAGCACTAATTATTAAGAGAAAACTACAATTTTGGTCCACTATCTTTACCAGGTATAACACTTTTGGTCAATTTTTTAAAAAATTTGCGGGTTTAAGCCAAAACCCGAGTATCCATTTCACATTTGAGCCAAATCTAACAATTTTGGTTCACATTTCTTCTTATTTCAAAAAGCCCATAAAAGCCACCACATCACATAGAACACACCTACTAGCATCTTTTATCTTAGACGGCATTCGAAGATTAACCATCCAAATCTTCCAGCTTCCATACGAATCCATCTCCAAATCTGGAACGTCCCACCATCGAGTAATTAACCGAGCAACTTGTTGAGCCATGTCACATGTAAAGAACAAATGACTAGTTGTCTCCACCCCCATATCACAGTTTGCGCACGTGATGGAATCAATGTCAATACCGCGTCTCGAAATGTTGAATCTAGTAGGCAAAGAATTCGTCATTACCTTCCAAGCATGAGTATTAACCTTAATTGGCACATAACGAATCCATCTGGTCTTATGATCACCCTCCGGAAACATTTTAACATCGATCAAGTTCCTAACCGACGCCACCGAAAACTCACCTGAGCTATTCAACGTCCATGTCCATCGATCCGAAATAGGTGATAAAGTAACAGGCTGCATCAAAGTCAAAGCGGCAACGCTCATCAAGATTGGCGTTTGCTCAGCACCTTTCCCTCATCGTGTTCTGCTAATGAGTAAGTTAAATTAGGCTCAACTAATTTACTCCCGACCGTAATCGTTTTGCATGATTCGAGAGCATAAGCTCGAGGGAATCTATCTTTTAATTTTCCTCCTTCACACCAAACGTCTTCCCAGAACAATGTAGATTCTCCGTTCCCCAATTTGATCCGCAAGAAATTCATCAAATTAATGTCCTTTTTCGACAATACATTAATTTCATTTACGATGTTCATCCAGCATGATTTAGTACCACTTCTCGTCACCACTCCAATTTTACCATCACCCCCATTCATATCCTTGATACCCCTTGCCCATAACGATGTAATCTTGATCAAAAACCTCCAGAGACCCATTTAAACATCAAATCCTCTATTTAAAGCGTAAGACTCGATACTCCAAGACCGCCTTTATCCTTAGGAGCTAGAACCTTATTCCATTGAACCCATGAAGCCTTCTTGCTAGAGACATCATGACCATTAAAGAATTGACAACGAATCGATTCAAGAGTACGAAGAATACCCGAAGGGACTTTGAACATAGACATGTGAAATATATGCATAAAACCTAACACCGACTTAACTAAAGTAAGTCTTCCTCCAATCGACAACATTTTCATCTTCCATTTAGAAAGACGCCTCTTTACTCGATCGACAATATCATTCCAAGCCTGCAATCGATGCATAGCCCCGCCCACGAAAGATCCAAGATAAAGAAACGGAGTCTTAAGAACAAGACAGCCAAGTTTGTTTGCCGCCCTAGAAACATTGACATTATCCACGTGAATCCCATGATTTACTTACTCAGTTAATTTTAACACCGGAACACGTGTGAAAGCAGACCCACGAAAACAGACTAACGAGAAAAGTTGCTCCTCAACTCCATTCAACCAAACAAAAACCGCATCATCCGCATAAAACATATGCGATAAATTCACCACACCACCTAAATTGATACCGTGAAACATTCCCTCATCAACCACCCGCTGAACCGAAAGATGAAGGCTTTCCATAATCAAGATAAACAAAAAATGAGACAACGGATCACCTTGTTTTAATATGAAACCCTTTGCCCAAATTGAATTCTTCGTTGGGTTGCCATTAATAATAATAGATCCCCTCACTCGAAGAGTGAAGACAACATTGGATCCACTTACGCCATTTATCCCCAAATCCAAACTTACTAAGGACGTCATCGAGAAAATCCCACCGAACCGAGTCGTAAGCTTTCTCAAAATCAACCTTAAAAATTAAAGTTTGTTTTTTTTCTCTTGCACCATTGAAACACTTCATTCAGAATAAATGGCCCATCTAAAATCTGTCTATCCGCAATGAACGCGGACTGCACTTCATTAACAATACCCCCCAAGACACCAACCAGTCGGTTCGTCAAAATTTTTGCAATTATTTTATATATGCTTCCAATAAGACTAATAGGCCTAAAGTCTTTGACAAGATTTGCATCCTGAAGTTTTAGGAATTACGCTATAAATGATGAATTACACCCTTAAATGAATTCATTATGGATAAAAAATACCTCCCGGCATCGAGACCTCCTTTTAAAAGATACCAAAAGTGACGTAAAAAGCGAAAAGTTAAAACCATCCAGGTCTCGGGCTTTATTCGTCCACATTCAGACACACCGCCTTCTTGATCTCTTCATTAGTCACCTCGCTCTCCAATTCCCTTTGTTGATCAGGATGAATCTGTTTAGGAAATTCCATCTGAAGAGTAGCCTTACGCTCACCAGGCTTACAAAATCGATTTCTAAAATGATCGAGAAACTCTTTCTTCACTTTATTCGGACTGTCAACCCACATACCATCAACCATAACACCCCGAATGTTAAGGATACTATGTTTTTTATTAAGCATGCCATGAAAAAAACCAGAATTCACATACCCCCTTCACTGCCCTCTTGACTTTAAGCCTTTTGAGCCATTTCCATGAATCTAACTTGTCACATCGTTGAATCTGTTAATGATATCCGCACGTGTACGATCTCCTCTTCGGTCCCCTGTCCACTGTCAATGATCAAGTCAACAAGCCTCAAGGTCTCTTTTGTATTGAGCTTTAACATTTTTCCTACATACTGTGCTAGTTTTACTCTATTCCTGAATATGATTTTTAAGGAATTTGAGCTTGCCCATCACTATCTTCATCGCATTTGAACCCACACAAGGGCTGCCCTTCCAAGTATCATCAACTAATTTACAAAAACCATCCATTTCAAGCCAGTGATGAAAGAAACGAAATGGCGTTGGCCCATAGTCGTAATGATATTCCCGAAGAAGAATGGGACGATGGTCCGATAAATATCTCTCCAAGGTAATAGCATTTATATTCGGACAAATACTTAATAAGCTTTCCGACACCAAAAATCTATCTAATTTGCTCATCTTGGTAGCGGACTTGTGACACCAAGTGAAATGACTTCCGCCTAAAGACACTTCAACCAACCCCGATCCCGAGATAAAATACTAAACAGTAGAGTCACCATAGCAAGATAAATTCGAACCAAAAACCGTATCCGATTTATATCAAACTCATGAAGTCGCCATGATAATCCACCTCCAACCTCCCCTTTCCATTAAACGCGATCTCACTCTGTAAAAATTCCCAAAGGCTTGTTTATCACTCTATCGCTGAGAAGCAAACACCGTAAATTAAAAGAAAATATATTGTTCCCGGTCAAACGCTAACACCCTCAGAATAATCACAAAATAATCCGACATAGTAACATTGTTCTTGCAGAAAGAATTAGGATCCCAAATACATAAGATGCCACCCGAATTCCCAACCGCATCGCAAATGAACAATGAACTAAACGACCCAATAACCCCATCATTGTCTCATACAGAAACTCATCCATATTTTCCCATCTAGTCACTTGAACCGCCAAAAAATAACTTATTCTTGATACAAAGCTCCTAACCCAATCTTTTTTAGGGCCTTTATGGCAAGGCCTTAGGATGTTTAAATAAGACAAAAATTTTCAATCTATAAACGTCCCAACACAATCCTTTCTGATTCAATGATCATCATCCATATTGGATATGCATCCCACCATTTGTAACACCATAACCTGTCTCCACATTAACTACGTCGTCCCAGAAGACCAAGGATCGTACCACCAGTTCTAGGTAACTTCTGATTTTTTAAATGACCTGATGACGAACGAATCAGTTCCCAACTTCTTTATCGTAAAACTATTAGCCCGACAAGTCACTAAATCATCATTGATCCCTCCTGCATCTGTTCCCACTTCTTCAACTTTCGAATCATACCATCTTTAGGCGGGTTTAGAATTCTCATCATCTCGGTCATCTAAGGTGTAAATCTATGGCGGGTACTATCAGCTGCTTCCTCGACTTATTCACAACTCCCTTCCATAGTTTATTCTTATTAAACAGATGGAAAATATTAAATGGGGTCCTTCTGACTCTGTCAATCATTCTTATTAATGGATTCCCCTCAGACATGACTTTTCACCAATTCCTTCATCTCAAAGAGTTCGAAGGCACCCCCCCACATCGCGTGTTATCAACCCGTGCACCTACCTCCGACTAATATTGTATATCAATGTCATCATCATTGGAATTGATTTCATCCTGATCATCATCATCCGACTCATCAGTAAAGTCAGGAACCCAACCCGGCGTTTCGTTAGCCCTAATCCAATATATCTTTCCTCGATGAATAATTTTAAACTCTTCCACAATGCTTCTACCTGATTTCATATAAATGCATAACCGCTTAGAATGAAAACAAGTCTCCTCCTGATCGTCAACATCTAATAACTTCCCCCACTTAGTCGCAATACGTGAGAAAGTGTTCCCCGACCACAACTTAAACGGAATACCTTCCACTTCCACCCACGCTATTCTTCCCTCAATTTCAAAGTCTGTAGTAGCTTCAATAATTTGTGAAAACCACGACGCAACACTAACATTATCCCTGAACTTATTTATCGTCTCCTCGGAGTTGAATTCCAACATAACCTAAAGTTCCCCCATATATTTAATCGTGATATCCACAAAACCTTCATTACCCAGTGCCAACTTAAGATTAGCAAGGGATGCGAATTCTTTCACCCTACCTAATAAAGCATTAGATAAATCATTAGATACCACACATTCGTCACCCAACAATAATGCAGGCCCGACTTCAAATCCTCAACCTTAACTTGTTTAACCCCTTTCGAGTACTCTTTATGGGATGAAAAAGCATTAGTTTTCTTCACGCCATCCCCTTCCTTCTTATCAGGGGGTCTTTGAAACCGAGCAATGTTAGCATGAAGCTTGTAGCGATCGACCCAAACGGTACAAAGATTGTTCACCAGCCTCTCCTCATTGAAAACGTTAATAAACCTGACAAAACCAAACCTTTTACCATTCTTAGACCTTTTAGTAGGAATGAATGAATCCACCACATGACCATACTGTTTACAAGCATGAAATAACTCCTTAGCAGACACCGATTCAGGAAAATTCGTAATGTAAACGGACGTGGAAATCCTAGCCACATCATCCTCCTTGGTTCTGTAACTCCCCATGATACACAGAAAAGAATAACCAACCAGCGAAAGAAACAGCACCCAAAAGAGAGAAACCCTAGATCTGGTGGTTCGATGCAAAGACAAAATAAAAAAATAAAAAAATTTGGATTGAAGGGAGATCTACCGATGCAAAGACAAAATAAAACAAAAAGACCTAAAATCACGTCGAATCGAATAAAGATTAATTAGAGAATGAAAATAATCACTCATCGATAATCAACCTTTATTCAATGAATGGTGATTTTCAGAATAATCAAACAAGGCAGCAGATTGGGATCGGATCCGTCTTCATAACCAATTTTTCATCCTTCATAGAATCCTCGATTCAAATATCCTAATGCACAATTAACCAACATAATGTAACAAACATTAACAACTATGCGTGCTTTGAATGTTATGATATTGAACAACACTAATTATTAACTAATTTAACAACTCACAATCATATACATTTAATAATAATAATAGTAAGGTTTTTAGTTTACCTTGATAAGCCATTATTCATGACCATAATGCAGACAATGGCGAAGGAGTTGTGACTGATAGGGTTATATTCTTAAGATTGAAGCAGACGTATTCTTAGGTTGGACGAAGTGGTGCAAAACTCACTTAGGTGAGTTAGCCACTCACGCACGAGTGCCACTCCGGTGGCAAAACTCACCTAGGTGAGTTCCTTTTGCTCGGTGAGTTTTGGCCCAATTTTGTGTCAATTCGGTGACTTACTCACCTAGTGTGGGTTTTAAAAATAGTGAGCCCTAATTATTTTTTTTAAAAAAAAACCTCACTTTTTACTTATAAATACCCATTAATTCACCTATTTTTATACACAATTATTCCCACTTTTAAATTAATATGGCTTGTTTACTTCCACACACCGTCGATGAAATTCACGCTTTGGTTCAAAAACTAATTCACGAAGATAGCGTTCGTCAGAAAGCGATGATGGATTTAGCCGTGTAATTTGACAATGCAAGCGCAGCTAAACAAGATCTTAGAACAAGTCGAAACGAGAAATGCAATGACATTCCACAAGAGACTCGTAATTTGATCGACACTTTTTTGAAACGAGAATCTGATAAAGATTACGAGATGAATCTTGCTATGTATCGAAAGGCAGGAAAAATAGAAAAACAAATTGAGACTAAATATGTTTGGTTATCTGAAAATACCAACTCCTTTCATTCTCCCACTATAAATACCAACTTTTTCACAACTTTTTTTCACACATTCAAACAACATTTCAAAAACTCACCATGTCTGAAACCAACCAAAGGAAAAATTCTCGACCCCAAAATGAACGAAAAACCCAACCGCAAGCAATCCTTACAACCACCCTTACACAACCCTCAACCAAAACCCCCAACCACGACCAGAAACCCCAAAAAGGGATGGTTCGTCATCTGAACAAAATACTTACAAGCCCACAAGTCCATTAACTCACACCAGATTCTTTCTTACTGAGAAAGAGTATCAACAACTACTTCAGGATGAAGAGGTACTAAGAGAAACATTGGAAGAACAACAGAGCTGAAAAAGAGTGGAAGATAGAATAAGAAAGAAAACTGAATGTGAGCTATTCATTTTGGAATTTGTTGGGGTGCACATTGAATTCGGAATACGAAATAGATTAATAATCTATGTATTGTTTTTAATAATCTATGTATTGTTTTTAATTGTGTTGTAATGTTTTTAATTTATGAATAAAAGTTTTTAATTTAGTTAACGTTTTTATTAATTTCGTACGTTTACGTTTACGTAAATATTTATTTTTTAGTTTATGAATAAAAGTATTTAAATAAAAAAATGGGTGAGTAAGGTGAGTTTTAGTTGTAAGGTGAGTTCTTATTACGGTTGAAAGGTGAGTTGTAAGGTGAGTTTTATTTGGAGAGAGGAAGTTGATGTGGAGCTAACGTGTGAGGTGGGTTTACCACCACCACTCCATCCGGCCTTAAATAGTGAAGCAGAAACGTCTATTATTGAATAAGATCTTTTTATTTATTTTGCGAGGATTGTGAGTTTCCAAAATTTGAATGAGTTTATTCAAAGAGAAGATTCTGGAAGATAATAAGGTATATATGAATGTGAATCTATTATCTATTATATTATATGAATATGAATCTATTATCTATCTATTATCTATCTATTATCTATCTATTATCATTAAATTGGAGGTTTTAAGAGGAGTATCTCAAGCTTCTATTGGTGTACAAAAAATTCTGTATTAATTTGGCTGATAAGCATCTTGACTTAAATGAGTGTCGAGTAAATGCTAGGGGATATCAAAAGGTTTTGGAGTTTTAAGAATGCAAATAACCTTTGTATCACCCCTCCCCTCTTTTCATTAACTGAATACTAAACGTATGCTCAAAACACCAGGTAATTCATCATACATCACCTTTATCCCACCTCTTCAATTACTAAAAACACATACAAAAAATTAATTTGGTCACATCAATGGAGATTATTGCAAGATAGATTGGGGATCAAGATGAGGTTAGCTTGGCTTTTTTTTCTTACAGCTTGATTTAATTAGATTAGTTATGTTATTGTGAGTTATTCATTAGGTTAAAAATCTGTGTTTAGCACAAAATAAGAAGGAGAATAATTTAATCAGGTATTTTAGATTCATAAAAAAATTCAGGGTTTTAGTTTTTATGTTTTGATTAGTTTTTATGTTTTGATGAGAAGAACAGGGAGATATTCAAGTGCTTGCAGCCATTCTACTTAAATTTATTATGTAAGTTTATTAACCCTAATCTTAAGAAGTTTTGTGAGAATTATTAGTTCTTTATTCGTTTTTATAATGACCCTATATTATGTTCTTGAGTAAAGACTATAATATTTGTTGATTTAATTTAAATATATTATTAAAAATCATGTTTCCATCTCAATATTGGGTGCAAAGGTGGTATATGGGGCTAAAGATGAGGCAGCAGTTGTGATTGGGTTTGATGATTTCATAGCGGATGCTTTAAGGGGAATGGATTTTATCAGAAAGATCATTGATCATTTGGAGATCCAAAAAGCGAATGGTAATGAAGCCGTTGTCGCTGTACAAGTATTAAACTGGAGTTAAAAATTGGACTTGCTTATTTATTTGTTGCTACTTTGCTTCAGGTAGACGCTCTAACAACAATGCGAGTAAACGAAGGCGGATGGGTAACCTATTTAAACATGTTTTTTACAGGTTGTAACGGGTCGGGGTACTGATAAAGCCTTTTAGTTTATAAACTGTTGTATTACAAAAGAAGTTCTTCACAATTTCATCCTACAAGTAATCCATTCAAAATATCAAAGTTTATTTACAAACTTGAAATGATAAGAACTATATTTGTTTTATTGTTCAAGCTTAGGAGTCTAACTATGCTATTTTTTATGTGTACTGCAGGTATAGGTAGAGATGGAATACAAAAAAAGACATGTAATACATAATTTAAATATATGCATGCCGAGAAGCAAAAGCCCACAATCATGTCTGGTGCAAGCAAAGAAAAGATCAGCTACTTCCTACCATTGGTATGATCTTGAGATAGATACATCATATAACTAGCTCCTTGAATTTATATAATAAATGTTTTGTCTTATGATGTAGTTTATTGACGAAAACGAAAGTTGAAGATCATCATGAAGAGTTTGTGTTTTTTTGGCAAAATTTAATGATTTCTTTATATGCATATATTGAATTAGCTTTACATTGAATTATAAGCTTATGCATTTGCAAACTAAAAGGTGATAAAATTTAGTCAAAATTTCATACATGTGATTGCAGAATATATACTAGCAGTAAAAGAGGTGATAAATTTGCAGACGAAGAGGTGATAAGTTTAGTAAAAAATTCATACATGTGATTGCAGAATATATACTAGCAGTAAAAGAGGTGATAAATTTGTAGACTAAGAGGTGATAAATTTAGTCAAAATTTCATACATGTGATTGCAGAATTTATACTAGTAGTAAAACACAAAAGGAGATGGACATAAAAAAGCATGAGCCTCATGTGAAAATATGCATATTGAGAGGCAACTGTTAGGTGCATTCATAGATGCAATCCATCTCTGGGTTGGAGCAACAGAAAATATGCATATTGAGAGGAACATATATAACAAATACTGCTGCAATATCTACAGTGATGATCCTGTTTTAGATCATTAGGGGTCATGCTATATGCGCTCTTTTGATCAGTTACCAGTAGTTCATATTTATGACTTCTCGAAAATGAAGTGGCCATATCTTGGTTTGCGCTGATGATACGCAAGACGTTCCGTGCAAAATGGAAGTGTATTCTATTTTCAAACTCCTGCCGGTTTGAATTGGCAGTACATGGCAAAGAAAAATTGTTGCAAGAAAGATTAGTTCTATATGGCTGATGTGTGCTAAGGTAACCAAACAAGTGTGTTAACTGGTGAATAACAACTAGAAAACCTTTGCATTGCAGGAGATCTCGATGCAAAAAGACTGTATTATAGAAGTTTCTTGATCGACCTGTTTGGGTCTAGGGGTAAAAGGGCTGTATTTAGAAAATGCAATGGGTCAACCTAGCACGACCCAAACCTGTTTTGTGTATTTTTACATGACCCGTTTGGATAAAATAAAACTTGTTTGGTGTACTTTATATCATTTGTCAAAGTTATTTTCTCTATGACCCGTTATACATCTTACTTTTTTATTTTAGTTAAAAGCATTTTTTACTTCTTTCTTTTTGCAAGTCCTAATGACAATCATTGGTATTATTACTATGATTTTTATGGTTGTTGTCATCCCTAGAACATGTGTTATGTTTTTTTTAGTTTTGAGTGAGGCCCTCAAAGAACTATAGCAACCTGAAAAGTGAAAACAAATCAACGAGACACAAATAAACACTTTAGACTAGACTACATACTACTATACGTGTGATGTTTATGTTATCGTTTAACCAAATTGCACAGGCTTTAGGTCCATAGTTGGTAACCAAAAACGGATGAGACCGCAATTTTTTTTGGAGGAAAAAGAGGAAAGCCACGGACCTGTTAAGGAGGCTGCAGAGGCGAATGGAGCTGCAACAGAAGTGGCATAGGGCTTCAATCTGTACCCGATAGTTTAAGTTTTCTCGTTTTTTACTTTCATGTTTTCTGTTATTGATCGGTAATATCTATAACTTATATATAGGGCTAACTATGACTGGATTAATATGATTTAGTGACTCAACGCCACCTCAACGATGACATGGCGCAAACAACGATGACATGGCACATATGAGACAATAATTTTAAATTATTTTCGAATTTATAATTTTTTTTGCCTTTAATTTTGAATTTTCGAATTTTTACTTATTTTTGCATTAAATTTTGAATTTTTTCTAAAAATAATGGCAATAGCAAGGTTTGAACTTGTGACCTATAGTTAATATCCAATCATGTTAACCAACTAAGCCAAGAGGTAATTTGTGTTTTACTTTGCAAAACATTATTAATATATTATTGATACATGGAAAACATAATGAACTTTTTTAAACAATTTTCGTAGGCCAGATTTTTTTAAAACTAAATTCGGTTCTATGTTAATTTCTATATATATTTTGAAGATAAACTCTAAATATAGAGACTAAATTCGGTTCTATGTCATTTTGCATATATCTATTGAAGATAAGCTCTAAATTTAGAGATTGTATACAAAATATCATCCTATTCAAAATAAGGTTTTTAAATTTTTTAGATATACTCCATAATATACAGACTCTATGTAAGTCGGTTCTATGTAATTCGGTTCTAAAACATATTCATCATTCATTATTCATCGTAAACCCTAATATACTCATTTTTTTCCCTTCAAACGTGTGTTTCTTGGGATATATAGTATTCATGTCCTTATGGTTTTTGATTTGATTAATTATCTATTATGTTTCTTATGGTTTTCTAATTGTTGTGTATTAGTGATTGCATAAATATGTTTCCGCGGAGGAGGTCACAAGTCAACTGTTCGGCTTGCTGATTCAATTGCTTATGGTCATCAACAGAAGGTTTTGGATTTAGAGATATTTGTTGCTTGATATTTTTGTCTTCCATTGTGCATCGACTTAATTGAAAATTGCACTAACCTGGCATATTCTTGACTCATTTTGTGTTGTTCCTGGATAGGCATATATATATATATATATATAGGGGCGCATTCTTTGCAGAACCATTTTTTTGTACAGAACCTACAGAACCTCTTTTGGACCAATAAGAATTTAGTATTATTAAATGTTTTTTCTTAATTTAAAAGGGTATAATAGTCAAAACACATTTTGATTTTTCTTTTTGAATTTTTTAATTTAAAAACATTTTTTAAAACCCCTTAATTTTCGAAATTAAAAAAAAATTATTTTATATTTTTTCAGTATATATGTTTTCAGATAAAAAAGTGAATGCATATGTGTTTTTCTTAAATATTGTAAATTTTATATGTTTAGAACTTACATTTTTTTGCTTGAAATGATAATTGCACATATGTTTCTAGTTTTTTAATTTTTGAAATTTATAACAAATTATATATGTAACCTGTAAACTAATAACAAACCAAAAACATAAATATATAAACAATATATGATATCAAATGAAATTCATTTCGAATACAAATGCAACTTGTTAAATACATTATCCACGTCATTCGAAAACATATGTGCACGCTTCTGAAAACATACTTGCACGCTTCACTTTCTCTTCAAATTCATTAAAACATATGAGTACCTTTCTAAGAACATATGTGCACGCTCTCGTCAAATTCATTAAAACATATGTGCACGCCTTCGAAAAACATGTATATTTGCAATGACCACGTAAACTTCATAATTGAGGCAC
>BQNB010066664.1:0-20590 GCA_026074375.1 Tanacetum coccineum
GGTAAAATCTGAACCCTTGGATCAATCATAGATGGATGGCTTGGATGGTTTCATTGGATCTATGACAATGTGGGGGTCTTTAGGGATCTCAACTCGGAGGTTAGTACTGCTAGTGTTGAAGTTAGTGCTGCCAGTGAAACTCCAGTTAGTGCTGCTACCACTACAACAACAACTACTATCACTGAAGTTGATCTCACTTGGGCTCAAGCATTGGCTGAATTAAGGAGTGCAAAACCTAAGGTTATGGTACAAGAGCCAGTGCATAGTACAACCACAACAGCACCCCCAACAATATCCAAAGCTAAAAGCATTACTTTTAGAGACCCTGGTAAATATACAACAAGAACCACACTAGCACCAATACCTTCAAATATCAAGGATAAAGGCAAAGCTAAGATGATTGAACATGAGAAGCCTTTGAAGAAGAAAGAACAAATAAGACTTGATGAAGAACTTGCTTTCAAGCTACAAGCTGAAGAAGAAGAACAAGCAAGACTTGCAAGAGAGAAGGCTAAGAAAGTTGAAGAAGCCAACATTTCATGGGATAATGTGCAAGCAATGATAGAGGCTGATAGGTTATTGGCTGAAAGATTGCAAGAAGAATTAACAGATGAAAAGAAGGCAAGATTGTTTGTAGAACTCTTGGAGAAGAGAAAGAAACACTTTGCAGCATTAAGAGCTCAAGAAAAGAGGAACAAGCCACCAACTAAAGCACAAAAGAAAAGTACAATGTCAACTTATCTGAAACACATGGCTGGTTACAAGCAAAGTCAATTGAAGAACAAGTCATTTGCAGAAATTCAGAAGTTATTTGATAAAGCCATGACAAGGGTAAACATGTTTGTTGATATGGATACTGAGTTGGTGAAAGAGAGCTCAAAGAAAGCTGAAGCAGAGATGGCACAAGAAAGTAGTTCTAAGAGAGCAGGAGAAGAGCTAGAACAAGAGGTAGCAAAGAAACAGAAAATGGAAGATGATAAAGAGAAAGAAGATCTTAAACAATGCTTTGAGATTGTCCAAGATGATGAAGTGGCAATTGATGCTATACCTCTAGCTACCAAGCCTGCACCCATTGTAAATTTCCAGATTCATAGAAAAGGAAGGAATGGCTATTATGAAATAATGAGAGCTGATGGAAGTGCCAAGACATACTTATTGTTTAGTCAACTGCTCAAAGAGTTTGACAGAGAAGACTTGGAAAATCTATGGAAGTTGGTTAAAGCTAAGCATGGGAATACAAGGCCAGAAGAAGGCTATGAAAGAGTGCTATGGGGTGATCTAAAGACTATGTTTGAACATCATGTAGAAGATCTAATATGGAGGAATTTACAAGGAAAGAAAGTATTGCTTTGGAGGCTATATGATTCCTGTGGAATACACTTTGTGAGGTTTGAAGATATGCATGTCTATATGCTAGTTGAGAAGAGATATCCCCTTACACCTGCAACAATCACTGATATGCTAAATAAGAAGCTGCAAGCTGACTATTGGAATGAAATGTGTTATCAGCTTCTTAAGCTTATGACAAAACAGCTCAAGAAACAGTGAAGTGTTTGGAAGCATCCTCCTGGTGATTATGAAGCTTTTAATGAAGAAACTTGAGATTTTTGAAGAAGAATATCAAGTTTAGGGGAGGATTGTTAGGATTAAAATCCTCTTGATGTTGTTTGGGAGTTACTACTGCTAGTGTAACTTAGTATTGCCAATGAAGATTGAAGAAAACTTTCTAATTAATTAATTATGCTTGTATACAGTTAGTGCTGCTGATACAAAAGTTACTACTGTTGGTGTGAAAGTTACAACTGCTAAAGAGTACAAATGCTGAAGAGTTTTTGCTGACAAGTAGAGATCCAAAGACTTATAGAGAAAAGATAAAGATTGCTTATGTGATAAGTATGAGATATTTTTGTAAAAGATACGTATAAGTTATTTGTTTAGAAGATCATGATAACTTAGGAAAATATTGTAAGCCGGTTAGGACTCCTTGTTGTATAAAAGGAGGTTTATGCTCAAATTTAAAAAAAAATAAGCATACTTTTGTGAAATTACTTGTTACATAACCTGCACACAACAACCCTTATTAGATATTGTGAGAATTAAGCCTATTCCGTTTCCAAATGTTTGCTAAAAAATACACAAAAATTATGAGTGTGCCGATGATGTAGTGGACTTTAGAAATTGGCTTGGTATATAACTTGAGACCACAACGATGAGTACTATGGACTTAGATGGAGTAACATGTTTAACTGGTAAATTTCTAGGAATACACCAAAATGCCTAAATGTTGTAAAATTAACTAACAACACTGGTTAGTTAAACCTCGTATAACCATTTGCTTACTCTCACTATAAGAGTAAGATCCCCTAGAAAAACCTGTTGAGCCATTCTAGACTTTTTCACACCAAATGTCTATTTCGTTACACCTTTACACCTTAGCCTACCCTGTAGATTAAGCCTATTTAATCAAAGTTGCTAGTTGCTTTTGTGTAAAGTTTTGTATTTCCTATGTCAAAGTGAAATTTTCTATCTTCGGTTAGGTCGAGAAATTGCACAATAAAATGGAAAAATATTATGGAAAACTACTAGGGGGGTTAAATAGTTTACTGCTTTTTAAATTTTATGTTTAGTTTGATTATAAAACTTAGATTCGACTTTATATGAATTCACAATGTGCACAATATGAACAATTTAACTAATCAAATAAGTAATGACAAGATATAGAATAAGTATGAAAGATAAGACATAAGAGATGGAAAGATCAAACCACAACACGATGATTTATAGTGGTTCGGTAACGAAGCATCTCTTCGCCCTACTCCACTTCCTAAGCACCAAACTCGAGAGTTTTCTTCTCTATGTCAACAAGCTCCTTTTAGGCGGAGAAAATCATACACAACTTAGCTTATACAAATTTCTGACACTAAGCGAATTGTCGAGTTCTAATCCTAGCTAGAACCAATCTATCACAACTAACCACACCACTTCACAACAATTCACTATTTGACTTCACCACACCCCTTTTCATCACTTCATGACTTCACAACTTCTTTACCCTTCACAGCTTTTCTACACTCTTTTTCACAACTTTACTTCAACTAAACACTACCTTGATCACATCAATCTAACACTACTTACTAAGATCACCTCGATCTAACTATACTTACAATGATCACCATAATTTACTTTATATTATACACAAACTTTCGATACACACCTTACAATATACACATATGATTTACAGTTATGATACATATAGACAACAAGGTTGCAAGGACACACACTAAGTTATAATACTTCTTCACTTGATGGTAGGAAGTATTCTTCTCTTGCACTTGAAGATCAAAGCTTGAATCACTTGGAAACAAAGTTTTTTGATTAAATGATCAAAGGAAAGAAAAGAGGGTATAAACTAATTTAGAACA
This sequence comes from Tanacetum coccineum, assembly GCA_026074375.1. Classification (NCBI taxonomy): domain Eukaryota; kingdom Viridiplantae; phylum Streptophyta; class Magnoliopsida; order Asterales; family Asteraceae; genus Tanacetum; species Tanacetum coccineum. The sequence goes on from BQNB010066664.1 coordinate 3,423, forward strand.
GAAAGAAAGTGTGTGCAAAAGGTGAGAAAATCAGTGGGGAATAGTCTAGTATTTATAGGCCAGCTGAGCTGGATTTTTTGTCTGGGCGGTTCCCTTAATTAGGGTGCCGGTCCCCTTAAAATTAAGGGGGCCGCCCAGCCCAGACGCTCCCTTTTTTGTCTTTTCTGGGGGAGGTGTTTTCTGGAACATTTCTAGCCGTTTTTGGGTAGAAAGTTTGAATTCAAAATATTTATTTGAATAAAACATTTCTTTTAAATCTAAAAATGTTTTTGTAAAAGATATAAAAATGTTTGTGTCATTTTTATAAAAAGTGTGAGTTTAAATAAAAAATCATTTGATCATAAAATACATTAAGCATTTATTTATTCATACCTTTAAGTGATTAAATTTTCAAAATGAAAATTTACAACTAATTACTTGTTTGTATTTAATTTTACACTTGATGTTTTTACATTTTGTGATTATCAAAACATAGAGAGGTTAAAAAATATTAATAACGTTTTTAGGCATTATTTCTATCAACAGTCTGGATACCATCAGCTGAGAGTGCATGAGGATGACATTCTAAAGACTGCGTTTAGAACTCGTTATGGATATTTCGAGTTCACAGTAATGCCCTTTGGTCTGACTAACACACCAACGGTATTTATGGATTTGATGAACATAGTTTGTAGGCCTTATCTTGATAAGTTTGTGATAGTGTTTATAGACGATATCTTAATCTACTCTAAGACTTAGGAGGAGCATGTAGAACACTTAAGGTTAGTCTTGGAATTTCTCAAGAAGGAGAAACTGTATGCTAAGTTTTTGTTTATCAATAATATCCACTTCAAACAATTAATATGTCGAATAATAAGAAATAAGCTAGAAAAGAAATAAGAGAAAAGAGAAAGGAAAGATGGAAGATTAGATTAGAGAGAGAAAGAGTGGTGGATGATTACACACACATACAAGTGAAGCAAATGTAACCAACACCCTATTCATGTGTGGAGAGGGTCCTATTTATACCCTAAGCCTTCATAATGGCATATGGGATTTCTAACTTGGGCCGGGCTTGGCTTATCTTGGGCTTCGAGCTCGAAACATGGACAATATTATATTACAATCCAAGCCCATTAATCCCGACTTGCCTATTACTTAACAAGACTAATTACGACTAATAAGACCGATAACATTCTTGTTCGACTTGTATAAAATTAAGGCTAACAATCTCCCCCAATGTTGAGGTCTTCTTTGATCTCCCCAACATTGACGTTCTTGATGGAGGTTATCTTGATTTGACTTTATCTTCCCCAATAGTGAAGATATGACATTTGAGCTTTTGCCTTCTTTGGTCTTGTCGTTGTCTTTTCTTGTTTGTAATGGCTCTGTTCATTCATGCTTAAGATGACCGATGACATTCTTTCTGTGTCATTTATGTGATTTTGATCTTGAGCCTTTGTCTTTTAACTCTGAGTTCTTGAGATCTTAATCTTGCATCATTTCCTTATCTTGAATCATCTTGATTTGACTTTCTTGATCTTCTTGTGCTCTTGACCAACATGCTCATACTTGTTACATTATTGTTTGACTTATATGATCATAAGACTAACAATCTTCCCCAATAGACGATTCTTTATTTGACTTTAAGGATCTTTGATGGTGAGGAAGTTTAGAATCAACGGTCTTGATGCTGAATGATTGACTTTGAAAGCTTGAGTATGAGCATGTGGTTTATGGATATGACTCTCTAAGTATATGGCGGCAACACACCGTAGTCTATTCCTTGAAATAAGACAGTTAGCAATAAAAGATGAATTTTGGCTTTGTCATTCATCTTGAGTTCGGTTGCATTAACCTTCGGTTCTGTGAGGACCGACCTGTGATCAGGTAGGTTCAATTTAGAAGAACCTCCTTGACAGGATTTCCAGCTTAAAGCGTAGGATCTTCCAACACAGATGTATTAGATTCACCATGCTTGCATGTTCTCATTACCGAAACGTCTTAAAGCATACAACACGATAAGAGTGAATCAGATAGTTACTATCTTTCTGATTAAGTCGTCAATTCATTTACTGGACCAAAATCGATATCCAGTGATCACAAGCTTGATTCATACTGTCTCAAGCAGGATTTCCATCTTCACTGTGAATACATAAGTATCACTCGGATGTTCTGGTAAGATCTCAAGGATAATGCGTAGGACTCTTTGTTACAGCTTGTGAACTTTATGGTGTTCAACAAGTGTATTTTGACATTGTGTCCTAATGAGATTTATAATTTGATGATCTCTTCTAGCTCTAGACTCGATTTGTGCACTTTGGTTTTAGTAATCGGAGGCTGGAGCTGACTGCCACCTTTTTAATATCAACAATCTTAGAGTGAGATGTGAATAGATAACATGTGTATCTCCGTGACAAATGAGACAAGTTTCTTTTGATAGAAACTCGAATGGCTGGGAAGGGTTGTGCATTGCATCACTGGGTCCATGATGACTTTCTTCAATACCAACAATCATCTTTGTGATTTTGATATATTATGTATTGACTCGGTTTTTGCCTAAAGTGTTTGGAGGGCTGCTTTGTTTTCGCCCTTTATCCATACTTTTCTTTTTCATTCTTCAACCCCTTCAATGCTTACCAAGATGTCATCACTAACACCTTGTTGTGATTGTTCCAGTCTTAGCTTAATCTTAGTCGGCATTATTTCCTTATTCTCAGTCATCTTAATATACCTAAGGACTGGTAATTCTATCCTATGGAAGTCCTTAGGTAGATCCATCTCGTTCTGGTTAGATCATAGGAATGTATACTAACCTGAACACCTTTGTCTTCTTCGACGTCCGTGAGAATAACTTGTTGTAGGGGTATAGATTTTGAACATAAAACCATTGGTACCTTATATTTTGAAATACCCCCTACACATGTGCACTGATATTTGAAATTGTTTTGCACATGAAGGAAAGAGTTTCACTTAGAGTCTTAAAGATCACATTCTTCTATATCATATTTTAATCACATTTTCTTCCCTTATTTTAAATAATAAAACATTTAGTATTTGAAATACAAATTGATTAAAATTTCTGACATGAAAAGGTTCCATGTGGAGAAAAATTATACCATGATATTGCATGAATTTGTGAACATTTTCGTTATTGTCCCTTCAACACAATATTGTGGTTACCATTAATTTTTAAAACTTGACATTATAAGGAAAAGATGATATGACACCACAAATATGTTGAAGACGGAGTTAGATGCCTTAGTGAACAATATATATTATTAATTGACATTTGATATACTACATTTTAATTTTCCTTGAATGTTTTTGGATACATAAAATTGACATTTATGAGATGTACTTAAAATACATTAAAAGGCTTTGGTTTTAAAAGCTCCCCCTCAAAAATTGATCCACATAAAATGACATTGTAAGTACCACACTTTTTAAACTTATTTGAGGAATGGAGTGTTGAACACACAATTTTAACAAATACCACTTTTTATGGAAAGATATCACAAATTATATTGTAAACAATTTGACATTGAAAGTTCTTTTTGAAAAAATTATGTTCAATGAATTTTAAAACCATGATAGAAGACTTCTCTTCTATTTGTAGAGTAAGCGCACTGAAGCGTACACTTCCCTATTAGATTCGGGTCCGAGTTATGCACTGAAATGTACATAAGTCATAAAGAAAATTTAGAAATGACATGTTTTGAAACGTTTAAACTCTTGCCCGAACTTCATTTACACACATGTGTCAATGTTAATCGACATTACTGGGTACGTAAATGTTATCGATTCCAAGAGACATGTCGAGAAGATTCTTTTTGGTATTTTTGAAATTTTCTGATTTTATATTTTGTTTTTCTAGGTTTTATATTTTTGTATTTTGTTTTTTTTTGGTTTTATATATTTTTGTATTTTCTTTTTCAAAAAATTATTTATAATAATTATAAAGAGAAAAAATCAAAATTTTTTAAAGTCGAAGTTTCCTTCCAGTGTCAGTGTTGGCCAGAGTGAAGTAGATGAAGTTATATCTGGTGTTGTGGACGTTTATTCAGGTGCATCAGCAGCAAGTTACAGCGGAAGACTTTGAAACAACTGATTTTCTCCATTGAAATATGCGTCGAAGAAGGCCGTAATAGGACTTTCCATCTCTATCATTGTCGTCATAACATATCGATCTGTTGTAGGTCTTATGTTGACGTGGTGGTGCGAGGCTTGAACCGTTTTGTTTAAACATCATTTGACATTGAGATTCGATGCTTAAACTGTTGTGTTCAAACGTCATTTAACATTGAGATTCGAGGCTTGAACTGTTTTGTTTAAACGTCATTTGACATTGAGGTTCGAGGCTTGAACTGTTGTTTTCAAACATCGTTTGACATTGAGGTTCGAGGCTTGAACTGTTGTGTTCAAACATCATTTGACATTGAGGTCGAGGCTTGAATTGTTGTGTTCAAACATCGTTTGACATTGAGGTTCGAGGCATGAACTGTTGTGTTCAAACATCATTTGACATTGAGGTTCGAGGCTTGAACTATTGTGGTCAAACATCATTTAACATTGAGGATTGAGGCTTGAACCGATGTGTTCAAACGTCATTGCAATTTCATCATTTGTGAATCCACTGTGACACTGGTTTTTGAGATGTCAGCTTTTCCAGCAACCACACTCTGATATTTTCCTGCTTGACATTAAATGAAGTACCTGCACTAAAATCAATTCTTTGTTTCTACTGACCAGTGATTGTTATACCTGCGCTAAAATCCAGAGTTTGTTTGCATTCATGAATTTTAGAGATATCTACATTGGAACCATTTGGGAGTTCACTGTCAACCTTGCTCGTGCAAGAGTCGAGTAACTTTCCTGTAGGAATCTACCTAAGACCAACAGTTTTGATAATTCTACCCGTGGGTTGCCACCTAAGAGCAGATCTAGAAGACGTTTTCTTCAATATACAGTGGAGACTTATTAGGAGAAAACCTATGTCAATGTAAGGATCGGCCTAACAAGTTTTTGAGTAGACATCTTTTGATCCTATGGTTATATTTTTGTTTCTGGTCTTATGGGAATTGATTCTTAGGCACATGAATTCACTTCCACTTTAGGAGTTTTGTTCATAACAAGCATTCATGATTTACATTAGGACTCCATTTATGACATGTTATAACAAACATAGTGTTTGGAATTCTGTAAAAAGGAATAGAATTCTAGAGGGACTACTAGTGCACATCATTTTGACATTACACAATCTATCTTTTATGCAGGCAAACTCCTAGTTGTTTTATTGTTGCTCCTAGGTTTTTGTTTGCTACCATTAGTAGTGTTTTGTAGCCTAGTAGAATGCATCATACTAGATTTTAAATTCCTATATTTTTCTTGTGTCTTTTTCTTAGCTTCCTCTCGATAGTGATTTTGAACCATGTCATTTGATCTAAAATATTGGCTTGTCTTAGATCTATTCATAGATTCGGCTTAGATGCAATTCACATGGATTTAGGTTTTTAACAAAAGTAGATTCTCTTACCTTTAGGTAAATAATGTTGAGTGACGGGTTTGACAAATTGTTATTCACATCAACTTGGGAGGCAAACCGTGGTTTTGAAATTTTAGGTCGTTCAGATTTAAGTGCATTCGGTTGTCTAACAACTGATTGGTTTCTGAGTAGTTGTAAAACCGGTTTCCCCAAGATTGATGGTTTTGCAAACTTAGTATCCACACCATTCCTTTTAACTTTCTTAATTCATTTTTTAAAGCAGCAATTGCAAAATCTTTTCCTGAATATTGAGCTTTTAATTCAGCATTAGTAGAAAGCAAAGAAGTTGTCTGTTCTATTGTTTAGATCTTGTATTTTAATAGAATCATACAAAATCTTTTGTATTTCTTTTCAAAGTTCATTTTCCTTAAACTATTGTGGCACATTGTGGTCTAATTCTTTGTTTATTGTTTCTTAAGCATCAATGTTCCTTTTTACATTTTGGCTTTTCTTTACTTGACTTACATTCAAAAATTTGACACATGTTGCCCATGATTTTAAAGCATGATTTGATATTTAAGTTCAAGAGCATTACAATGTGCTTCCATTTTGAAAAAATTCATTTTGAAATAGGGAACGGTCATTTGTAGTAAAATATTTTCAGACTCAAGTGATTGTTTTGAGTAGTCAGTTGTCTGGTTATCAGGTGATGAATCAAGCATAAGACTTTTAACTTGACGTTGTTCAAGATACTGGTCAACCCTACCTTCATTAATGATTTCAGGTTTCTCAGTATGCTGTTGTCCTATAGCAAAGATATTACATTTAGCAGTAATTTGTTCCTCATCCATTGGCTCTTCATCATATATGGGTCTGATATCTGCATCTCTAGATCTGTACATTCCTGTCATGATGCTTTCATCTTGTACTTCTGATTCTGTCCCATTGCTTTTTGTAACAACCAAATCAGCATCCAATGTTTTACGCGTATCAACCTTACTCTCGTGCGTTTGCGTTTTTCTTTTATTCACCCTTCTGTCATACTATCTTTGATGACGTGTTCTTTCAGCAACAGAATTCTTAACATTACCCATGTGTTGGAGTAGTGTTTCTCTAAACTGTTTAACTTCGATTCTAGTGTATTCAGCAAAATACTTGTCTGTCATTTGACTGTCATAATCCAAAGTAAACTGCGAATCGATGAACATCTGAAATTTGTTATTATCATGCCTAAAAGGCTGCCATGGATCCATCTTCTTGAAATTCGTCTTTGTCCAGTTGCTTGTGTAGTTGATCCATGTTAAGAAGCATCGTACTTGTGAAAGTCTCATTATCTTGACTAAAGAGCAACATGAATGCCCGTTTGAATCCATGTTTGATGCGAGTGCCTTTTAAAGTATCTTTTGGTAAAGAACCTGAAAGTTGTGAATGAAAAGAACAAAAGATAGTACATGCATCTCTCTTTTGCTTTTGACATTTTGTATTTTATTGCATGCACATCTTTTTGTTTCTGAACACGAAGAAATTGTATCTTTCGTTTCCATTTTATCTTGGATTTGTTGTGAAATGAATTACAGATCTTAAGTAGATAAAGTGATGTGTTGTGGTTTTGTTGTTCGGAAAAAAATATCGTTGTTGACGTTAAGGTACTTGATTTTAATTAACGATAATTAGAAAACTTAAAACAAGGACTAACTGTGTAATTGATTAAAACTAAAAGGCTAATATTAAAACTAAGGGTAACTATTAAACTTTCAAAAACAAAAGAAACTAAAAGTAGAAATGATTGAAAAGTAGGAGATTGAAATTAAATTTTTTAAAAGTAAAAGGTGATAATTAAAATTGTTTTATAACAAAGGACTAATATTAAACTATTTAAAGCTAAAGGTTAAAAATGGAAACCTTTTAATTAAATAGGTTAAAATGTAAAAGTAAAAGTTTAAAATATATTAAAAAAATCATTTCATGCATTTTTAGTCATCTTCAACCTCACGTACGTAGGTTTTAACTTGTATTCGTTTTTCCTTTTTGATCTCGTTAGTTGATGATAAAACAAAAATAAATATGCTACGATGATCTATGAAGGACAGCGATCTTAATGGTATAAGTTTTAAGATCGGCGAACGACGAAGTCGAAACCCGAAAAACCTGAAACAACTCGAAACTTAATCGTTCTGTGGCCAAACCGCTGCTTATTAAATCACTGTCCAAACTAAACAAACCGCTGCCAAGGATATATGCAAACCGCTGCCCAACGGAATTACTAAACCGCTACCAGATTTGAAAGAGCAAACCGCTGGCAATTTTTAATTCGGGCAGAGTTTCGTTTATTTTGACCATGAAAAATGATAAACCGCTACAATCTGTTGGTAAACCGATATGGCTTACAATCAACCGCTGTCAAGTAAAAAAGTACCAAACGGCTACGTAAATAAAGAAGCAAACCGGTGCTAGAATTTACTTTCAAAGGTTAGGACCACTAGTAAACCGCTGGCTGTACTACCTATTTGTTTTGTTGTAAACTTTCGACTACAAAACAAAAGTGTACCATGCTCTTTCCAAACCGTTGTTGGTACTACACTTTATCAAACCTCTACCACGAACACAAAGACTTAAAATAAGCTTCGAGTTAAGCAAACAAATAAGCTGTTTCGAAGAGAAAAAAATAAGCCAGAAAAATGTTTTATAATAAAGCTAAACAGATTTGAGTTTAATAGGTTGAGGCTTTTTGTTTGAAATAAAGTAAAATCCTAAGAAACTAGAGAATAAATTCGTGACTTTTAAGCTATGAAATAAGCTTAAATAAGCATAAACAACACAAATTAGCTCAAACCTAAATCCTGGGAGAATAAGCCGTGGTCTATAAGCTAAGACTTATTAACAAAATGAACTCCACCTTGGTACTAAAATAAATCAATCACGTAACAGTCTAACAGACCATAAACCTGAAATGAAGACCTAAAACTAATTTTTTGTAACTCTTTTGAAAGTGAATTATAACAGTTTTGATGTTTGAAAAAAAACAAAATATTTAGCCCAATATATATGAAACTTTTATGATTCTGTTGTCAAACATAAATGAGAGCCCAATATATATGTAAATTTCCAAATCACGAGTAGCCAAAGGATTTGACACAAAAAAATAAGTCGAATGAGATGAAGCTAAAAAAATAGAAGAAGTAGCCATTTCAAACAAATAATCGAACCATAATATGTTGAATAAGCGCACAACTAAACAAAGCCAATAAAACCCCACCCGTGGGCTCTATATCCATTCGTTATCCACAAATAATATCCACTTCTAAACAGAATAAACAAGTCGAATAATAGCAATAAGCGAGAAAGAAATAGAATAAAGAAGAAAGGAAAGATGGAGTTTAGATTAGAGAGATAAGATGGTGGATAATTACAACATATACAAGTGATAGCAAATGTAACCAAAACCAACCCTGCTCCATGTGTGGTGAGGGTCTATTTTACCTAAGCCTTCATAATGGCATATGGGCTTTCTACTTGGGCCGGGTTGGCTTTTCTTGGCTTCGTGCATGAAAAAACATGGGTATCCAAGCCCGTTAATCCCGACTAGCCTATTACTTAACAAGACTAATTACGACTAATAAGACCGATAACATTCTTGTTCGACTTATATAAAATTAAGGCTAACATTTTCTAAGTGTGAATTCTGGCTAAGAGAAGTACAGTTTCTTGGGCATATGATAAATGATAATGGGATTCATGTAGACCCTAGTAAGATTGAAGTTGTTAAGAATTGGAAAGCCCCTAGAATACCGTCTGAGGTTCGTTCGTTCTTGTGATTGACTGGATATTACCGTAGGTTCATTGAGAACTTTTCTAAGATAGCTAAGTCTCTTACTATCTTGACTCAGAAGTGTAAGACTTTTGATTGGGGTGAGGAGCAGGAGAATGCATTTCAAACTTTGAAGGATAAGTTGTGTAATGCACCTGTTCTAGCTCTCCCCGATGGACCAGAAGATTTTGTGGTATATTGTGATGCATCAGGCCTAGGATTAGGATGTGTGTTGATGCAAAGAGGTAAGGTGATAGCCTATGCGTTTAGGCAGTTGAAAATTCATGAAAAGAATTATACGACCCATGATTTGGAATTGGGAGCAGTTGTGTTTACCCTTAAGATTTGGAGACATTATCTGTATGGGACAAAGAGTGTCATTTATACGGATCATAAGAGTCTTCAACATATCTTTAGTCAGAAAGAGTTGAATATGCGACAGCGTCGCTGGATAAAGTTGTTTGGTGATTATGACTATGAGATTCGCTACCATCCTGGTAAGGTGAATGTGGTGGTTGATGCCCTAAGTAGGAAGGAAAGAGTAAAACCCAAGAGAGTTAGAGCTATGAATATGACCCTTTAGTCGAGTATCAAGGATAGGATACTGGCGGCTCAAAAGGAGGCTGTGGATGAGTCTGCAGGATTGCAGAATGGTTTGGATGAGATGATAGAACAGAGAAGTGATGGGACTTTGTACTACCTGGATCGAATATGGGTACCTTTGAAGGGTGATGTGAGAACCCTGATAATGGATGAAGCCCATAAGTCGAAGTACTCTGTATACCCAGGAGCTGATAAGATGTATTATGACCTTAGAGATAGGTATTGGTGGTCGGGTATGAAGAAGGACATAGCTGAATATGTTAGTAAGTGTTTGACTTGTTTGAAGGTTAAGGCTGAGCATCAAAGGCCATCCGGCCTGCTCCAACAACCTGAGATTCCCGTATAGAAATAGGAAGGAATAGCTATGGATTTTGTGACTAAGTTTCCTAGGACTAGTAGTGGGCATGACACAATCTGGGTCATTGTGGACCGATTGACTAAGTCTGCTCATTTTCTACCTATGCGTGAGGATTATAAGATAGATAGATTGGCTAGATTGTATTTGAATGAGATAGTTGCTAGACATGGTGTGCCGATCTCGATCATATCGGATCGTGATAGTCGTTTCACATCAAGGTTTTGGCAGTCAATGCAAGAGGCATTAGGAACTCGTTTAGACATGAGTACGACTTATCACCCTCAGACCGATGGTCAGAGTGAGCATACTATTCAGACTTTGGAAGACATGCTTAGAGCGTGCATCTTGGACTTCAGAGGAAGTTGGGATGTTCATCTTCTGTTGGTTGAGTTTTCGTATAACAATAGTTATCATTCTAGTGTGAGATGTGCTCCGTTTGAGGCATTGTATGGTAGAAAGTGTCGTTCGCCAATTATGTGGGCTGAGGTTGGAGAAGGTCAGTTGATAGGACCTGAGTTAGTGCAAGAGACTACTGAGAAGATCTCGCAGATTAAGGATAGACTTAAGGCTGCGCGTGATCGTCAGAAAAGTTATGCTGATAAGAGGAGGAAGCCTCTAGAGTTTAGTGTAGGTGACTATGTTTTGCTCAAAGTGTCGCCTTGGAAAGGTGTGGTACGCTTTGGGAAGAAAGGGAAACTAGCACCTAGATTTGTTGGACCTTTTGAGATTATTGAAAAAGTAGGCCCCGTAGCCTACAGGTTAGATTTGCCTGAGGAATTAGATGGTGTTCATGACACGTTCCACGTGTCGAACCTTAAGAAGTGTTTGGCTGATCCAACACTGCAAGTGCCCTTGGATGAGATCCAAGTTGATGCCAAGTTAAATTTTGTAAAAGAGCTTGTGAAAATTTTAGAAAGAGAGTTTAAGAAGTTGAAGCGTAGTAGGATTTCCATCTTTCAAGGTTTGTGGAATTCAAATCGTGGTAATGATTTCCGTGGGAACATAAAGTCAGGATGATTTTGAAGTTACCCACATTTTTTTTTAGTGATGTTAGTAGTTGAATTTCGGGTCGAAATTCTTTTAAAGGGGGTAGAATGTAACCTTTGCCCCTTCTGTGTTCTGAATATTTCATTTTTAGTCCTTTGACTATTTGATGTTTGTCAGTTTATTCAGATTTTGTACCGTGTTGACGGTGGTGATTTTGTTCAGAGTTGTGGTAATTATGGTATATTGTGAATTATAGTCCTTTTTAAAGGTTATTATTGTGTTATTTGCATTCCGGGTGGTTGACCCGTGAATTTTGAGAAAATGCCGAAAAACAAGTCCCGACACGTCCGTTAATGTCCAAATGAGTTTTGAAGGGTTTTAAGTGTAAATATGTCGTGTAAATATTCTAACTTTGGGGAACAATTTACGGTTAAGTTTTACGAGTATTTAAGTGATCCCGACACGAAAAGAAAAGCCCGAGGCCCTCTTGGATACCCTAGGCCGGTTGAAACTCCTTGGAGACAAAGAGGCATGTTTTTAGGACTTATGTTGTTACAAGGACTAGATATTTGTTTTCATTTTCATTTTCAAACATTATCTCACACACCGAAAATATTTTTCTCTCTTTCTCTCTTGCACTCTTGGCGTCCGAATAAAGCACACACACAAACACTTTTATTTTTAAAGTTTTTGATCGGAAACATGAAGGTTGGTGTTTATATTGGGTTGATTCTAGTGTATCGAGTATCCATTTAAACAACGTTGGGTTGTCCGGTTACGTGTCAAAATCTATATTTTTGAAGATTTTCTTGTAAGTTTTTAAATTTAAATTTCGTTTGTCCTTTTAAAGTTTATATTGATGCATAGATGAATAGTTGTACATGTTGATCGTCGTAATATCAATTTTTTGGAACGAATACGAATAAACAAGGGGTGTTTGGCTTGCGTCGAATAAGAAAAGAAACAAGGGGGTTTTGTTAGTTTTGATATTATGGTCGTGATGGTTGAGAAACATATATTGCTAGACAGCTTACTTTAGATATTAGCTTGTATAGATTATTTAGGCTTATTTTTAAGCACTCTATGGCTTATTTTGAGCTTATAGGCTCACGTCATCTTTTAACTTCACAAGGGAAGTGGTTTTTATTATTTTCGTGGTATGGCGTATGTTCGTGGACTATTTTATAGCTTAAGGTGTTAACCAAATACTATACGCAGCGTACTAGCTTATTTTTAAAGCTTATGGACTGGTTTTTGGTGCCTTTGGGCTCGCGGCCCAATAAGCAAAAATAAGCCGTGGCTTATTTGTCGGCTTAATATAGTCCGGATTATTTTCTACTTGTTAGTATGAGCCTGTGTATATAAATGAACCCTAGTTTTGGGCTTAAATCTTATTTTAGACGTATAAATACCTTATTGGACCCTTGTTGGGCCTCAAAGCCCAATAAGCGATAATTAGTCGTTTTTAGAGTTTTGACGGACTTTTGAAAGTGAAATGTATTTACGAAGTGATATTGACTTTGATATTTTAGGAATAAATGTTCTTGTCAACGTTATATGATTGAGATTTTGAAATCGTTGTCGTATGGTGAATAATTTGTTGAAATTAAGGTTTGATACCTTGGGTAAACGTTATATAAACGTTCGTTTCATGTCGAAATTTCCTAAAAAGTTTATACTTAGAATATTTTACTTAAGAATCATGGTTTTTGTTTTAAATAATAAATATATTATTTTATTATTTAATAAAAATTTAATTAAAGTCGTAAAAATATTATGTTTTTCTCGAAACTTCTCTATATGCTTTTATGGAGTAAACGTTTCCTTTTTCAACCATATTATGATTATTTTATGGAAACTAAGGGTACCGAATGAAATTTTCGAGATATATTTATAATTATTTACTATAAATATTTACTTATATTATTTATCTATTTTCTTTAAATAGTATAAGCATGTATCGTTGAGATATCGGATTGATAAGATATTTTGGGATGAGACGTCAACCATCACACCACTAAATTGTTATGGGTAATTGTATAACGCATCTAGCTTCTATGCATCAAACGTGAAGACTGTTTTGGAAATAAATGATTTAATGGGACATTAACTGGACTAAGTCGTGTGCAGACATCGTTGCATTTGCTTGTGTGATTGAGATTTGGTTGCTTAAGAATTGCTTGAGGTGAGTTCTCGTAGCCTTATTTTTTTACTTTTTTCCGTTGGGGGAAAATGATACTGATATGTGTGAAAACACATATCCGTTTTATATCAAAAATAACCTATAAAAAACAAAATTGTGCTTAAAATGCTTGTATATTGCTTGTTTTATCTTTGTGATTATGTAGGTACGGATATAGCGTCAAAACCGGACAAACACGAACACGAGAACGGATAATGAGTGTAAAGAGCGGAAGTTTGCCTATACATTGGTCTCAAAAAGTCAACTCTTGGTCAACTTTGGTCAACAAGTCAAACCTAGTCAACTCACTAAAAGACAAAACCCATAAAAACTCAAAACAGCCCTTCAAGTCAAACCAAATTGCAAAAATGGTTCCTAAACCCTAACGGTGTTAACTCTTTAATATATAAAGTGTTAACACTCGTTATCTCTTATTATAACCCAAAACCATAACCGGTTACCCATTTATCTAACCAAGCCCAAATCCCTTATACCCGGCCCAAGTCAACCCTCCCAATAACCCCGGTCAAAATGGTCGAACAAAGATATAAAAAGGTTAAAAAAAGGGCGCGAACCCGTTTTACTATTCATTCATCGTCTCCATTTTACCTCGGCCTCAAAACAAAGGGTAAATGAAAATTGAGGATGTGGCTATGCAATTCAAGTGCTAAGTTCCAACCTGGCAAAAGAAGACGTCACGAAATTCCCTCATTGGCTAAAACCCAAAAGGTCTGACACGTAAGATATGGAAAGAAGCACACGAGGACATGGAATTTTGCATTAAAATGAGTTCAAAAGAAGTACAATGAGCCTGAAACACGGAATGCCACGTTGGCAATCCGTGTACTCACTCATTTAATCCAACGGACATCAATAAGGATCCAATGATGAGCAAATATTCAAGGGCCAAGATCAAATGAATAAGGAGCGGGCAAGAGACCTAGAAGCATCCTCAGAAGGCTATAAATAAAGCTTCTCACTCACACACACACCATCTTCTTTTCCCGTTTTTAGCTTTTAGTAGCTTAAGTAATTTTTCATTTAAATGTTTTTTTTTTGCTATTAAGCTTTTGTAATTTCAATTTCAAAGTTTTGTACTCAATTTTCAGTTAATGAAATCATAGTTCACTTTCTTTTTCATAATCTGTTTTACTTAAAAACTCTTATTTCCAAATGAGTTTGTTTCATAAGCTCTCATAAGCTCATAATAAGCTCTTCTCAAGTCTCTAAGCTTGGAATTGAGCTAAATTTAGTCATTAATCTACTTAAACATCTAAAATCAGTTAAATACCTATGCTAATGGATCTGAGGTAATTTGGATGATAAGCTTAAAACCTGAAGAGCTTATAGTGACTTTTACTAGCTCTTATCCTTGTGATAAGCTTGGAGGGGGGCTTTTTGTAGATAGTCCTGAGCACTACTGCCTTTGTTTAGCTAAGGTTTTTGTAAGTGTTCTTTAAATCTCAAGTTTCTTAGCTTAATAATTGCATTTGCTTATTTTCTGCTTATTACTTGCTTAATTGTGCTTAATTCCTTGTTATTATGCTTATCAAGTATGTTTAAGTATTTGTTCTCAATATTAATAGCTTAGATCTTAGTTTTCTTTTTTTTGTCTTAAAATAATCATAAAAAAAAATTGCTTGTTATTAAACTTGTTGATTCTGTCTTATTTGCTTATTGAAATCTGTTATTTAGGTGTGTTATAAGCTTGTTGTTATCTGGTCTTGGTATGATAAGCCTTTACTCTCATTATCTTAAGCTAAATATGGGGACTTAAAATTTCTAAGGGGTGTTTGGATTCTTTAGCCAGTAATAACCACCAAGTAGTATGGTAAGGGTTTCTTGCCATTTTAGTTCATTTTTATCCTTTATATTTAAGTTTTAGATTATAGATTTAAGGTTGAGTAAGAGTTAATCTAGTTTTTATCAAGTTTATAGATTGTAGTTAGCATACTGTAGAATTAAGTTTTTATCCATAGCTCTTTATACCTGATCTTTTTATAGCTGTTGTATGCTACTCAAATTTGCGTTTGATTTAGGGTTAGAGTATTGAAACAAAGTCCTTTTTGTTTCTGATTTTGTGTCAACTGATTCAGCAGTTCTTAAAAGTCAAAAAGGCAATTTTGATGTAAGCTTTCAGTTAGTTAAAGTAGCTTTTTAGGATTTGATTTTTGGATTTCAAAAATAGATTAAGGTTCATAGATAAATCTGTTTCCAATTTGCATTTTCGAAGTTTAGCTCATTTGATTATCTGTTTTAACTCTTAAAAATGTTTTTTTGTCTTTTAAAATTCAAAATAATAAACAGTTCTAAGGTTCTTTGTTTAAAGCTGTTTTTAAAAAGGATTTTTCAATAAGCAATTTGATTTCAATATAGTTTCTAAAAGATGTTTTAGAGAGCTTTTTTAGTGTAGTCTAATCTTGTGTCGTTAATAGTGCATAAGGATCCAAAGAAGCTTATTGCAAATAAGCTCAAGTTCCCTGTAGGGACTCGTGTGTGGTCTCAAGTCTTGTTTAGTGTTTTATTCAGTGCTTTATGTTATTTCTTTTAATTTTGCGTAATTTTTTTATCATAATTAGTCTTATTGGTTAGTTTAAATTGTATTGAGTTATTAAGTCAGTAGGGTAGAGTATTAGCTTTTTCATGAAAAATCCAAAAAATATGTATTCTTCTGCATGTTGTTTTCAAATAGCTTTCTCATTAAGCTCTTGTAGTTCAAATTAGTTTTAAAAAGCATTTCCAAATAGTTAGTAGTATAAGCTTTCAGTAAGTGCAAGCCATTTTGTCTTAAGTCCTTATTTGCTAGTTTAAATTTAAGTTCAAAAGTTGTTTGGTTTGAAGTTTTCATAATAAAGCTTATTTGGATTTTAAGTTCTTATTTCGTTTTTTATTGCTTATTTCTTTCTAAACCTGCTTATTCGGTTTGTCTTAGGTTAGTAGTAGCTTATTTTGTCCTTGCCTTAGCTTATTTCTACTTGTTAAGTTCTAAAATTCTATAAAAAGCCAAAAAAAAGTAGTTAAGTAGTAACTGTCTAGTTATAAGCTGTTTAACAGCTTATTTAGGGCTTTTCATAAAAAGTTTCTTTTATTAAAAGTGTTTATTTTTAGCTTTTTTAAAACTTTGCTTTTATAAGTTTTCAAAAAAAAGGGAAGGTGGAAATCGGGGGTGAGCAAGACTCGAACCCCCGACCTCAACACCCTCAACCCTTTATAGCAACATACACCACACACCACTACCAACGCGCCCTGGGGTCTTTTTCGTTATAACCTTACAACATCTATTACCTATATAAATTTTACCCCTTTTAAGCTAATAAGCTGTTATAGCTTTTTACACAGCTTATTCGATAAGCTGTGTAACCAAGCTTATTTTTCCTAGGTTTTTATTAGTTCAAGCTATTTTCTGTATTTTTTTAGAATTTTTATAATTAGTTTAGTATTTTTAAACATTTATTTTTATTAAAAAATTTTAAAAATCATAAAAAATAGAAAAATAATCAAAAAAATATAATTCTTTTTTTAGAAAATTTTCTTTTATCGTAACGTTTCTAGGAAAATTAGTTTTGTTTTCGTAGGGTTAAAATTGCAAAATTTCATTTTTTAAAGAACGGGATTCGTTCCTGTTTACATTTTTTGTGTTTTTAAGCTCATTTCAACTCCGTTTTTGTTCTAGTTTTCTTTAAACTTACTTTTTAGTCAATTAGAGTCTATTTAAATAGAAAAATTCATTTTAGGTTTAAATTTGGAAATTTAGGGTTTTTAACTA
>BQNB010066664.1:24298-34478 GCA_026074375.1 Tanacetum coccineum
GTGAAGTATAAAACGTGTTCTCCGTGTATTAACGTGTGTGCCCCCAATAGGCTCACATATTCGTAACGTATTCGTGTTCTTCGACTGCCATAATCCAACACTTATATGTACGCATAGTATACAACAAATCACAAAACAGTCATAAGTAGACCTATGCATTCTTTCAAGTTTGTGCGTGTCTCGTCTTGAAGTGATCGAATAATTACGTGGTCCTCGGACACCTTTTACGACTTGTACCATAAGATTTCGATCAACAAAACTAAAACTGATCATGAGCTAGATATGGGTTGGGATGAAATGTTGTGTATAGAGGAGTTAGGCCAAAGAGATCTAACATGATAAATTAAGGTTGATATAATTTCATAGCAACTATGGTCGTGTAAATATATAATTGAGTTAATTGCATGAATCGTCCCTGTGGTTTGTCGGGTTTAATGAAATTGGTCATTAGAAATTATTTTTAACGCATACTCTCCCTGTGGTTCTCACCCGTATCGGGTTTGGTCCCTTGACCACTAACACCGTTACGTTGACCGTTAATTGCTGCTTTAAATGATGGAAATGACATAAATACTCTTATAAGTGTTTCATAAATGGTCCCTGTGGTTTGGTGCGATAAGTTTTTCTATTTTTTTTAATTTTTAATTTTGTTTTATTTATTTTTAATTTTTAACTTTTTATACGTTTATTTACCGTATTTTTATACGTTTGCGTATGTTTTTTACATTTTTTTCAAGTTTTTGTACGTTTTGTCCGTTTTCATACGCTCTCATCCGTTTTTATCAGTTTTTAGACGTGCAAAAACTTAGAAAAACACTAAAAGACGTATAAATAAAATCGGTGCCAGTATAAATAAAATGTTAAAAAATGTATAAATAAAATCGGTTCAAGTAAAAATAAAACATAATTTTTTTTTATTAAAAACGTACATAAAAAAGCGTTAAAAACGTATAAAAAGAGTATAAAAAGCGTATAAAAACATATAAATATATACAAAATTTAATGAATGGATTAAATCTTTAATATCTAACAAACCATAAAGACCATTTAAGAAACGCCTATGAGGGTAGTTTGGTCATTTCAGTCTTTCAAATGGTCAGACTAACCGAAAATTCGGTCAAGAGACCAAACCCGATACGGGTCAGAACCACAAAGAGAGGATCCGTTAAAAATAGTTTCTAGAGATCAATTTCGTTAAATCCGACAAACCACAGGAACGATTATGCAATTAACTCTATAATTAAGCATGTTTAACGTAGTAGTCGAAGCTGAAACTTGTAAATGTAAAAAAAATATTTTATGAAGGGTGTTGTTAATGTAATTTGACAATTCAAAAGCTCCTACCTTTATCAAAAGCTACTTCAAATAGCTTTTAAATAAAGAGGCTTATGAAACATCCATCGTGTGCTTGCGCACCTTTAAGAACCCTAGGTCCACCTCTCACTCTACAAGATAAATGTAAACAAAACAAAAATATTAAGAAGATGTAAACAAAAGGATAAAAGATAGCCTTGTAGTTTAATTCTTTGTTTGTAGTTTCAATTTTTTTGCTAAACTATCACATTGTTTGTATACCAAACATTTCACATTAACCATCAAATACATTCCAAATCAGAACATCAACAAAATCAATAACCAAAATAACAAAAGTAGCTCAATACACTCACAAAGAAAACACAATCTCATCATGATAATAAAATGAAGGAGACAGTATTATTACATCACTAGTATTATTACATCACTGAATCACTTAAAATGAAAAAGAAGGAGATACAAACTATATATAGACACTGAACTTTGACTTTCCTACTTTGACTTTCTAACAAACTTAACTAACTAACTTTCCTAAATTGCATTACAAGTTCTTCAACTTTGAAACTTGTTACATTGTAGTTTTTGTAACACAGTTAGCACTATTAGCTCCTTTACCATCCCCACAAGTTGCCAATGTGTATGAATCACATATGCCAAACTTGGATAAGCAGTAGTAGTGAGGAGCCTTAGATAAACCCTTTGTGAGAACATCAGCAGCTTGATCTTTTGTTATAACAAACTTTGGAAGAACTTGTCCTACTTTGATCTTGTCCCTTACAAAATGACAATCTATCTCTATATGTTTTGTTCTAGCATGTTGCACTGGATTAGAAGCCAATGCTATAGCAGATGCATTGTCACATAAAATAGGAATTGGAGAAGAGAGTTGGATTCCTAAATCTTTGTGTAAGCATTTCATCTAAGTAAGTTCACAAGTTGTGCCAGCTAGAGCTTTGTATTCAGCTTTAGAGGAGGATCTAGAGACTATACTTTGTTTCTTTGATTGCCAAGATAGGAGACATGGACCAAGAAATATAAAGTAACCAGTAACTAGTAACTGATCTTCTAGTAAAATTACAATTAGCCTAGTCACTGTCACAGAAAGCTTTGAGTTGGAGTGAATTCTCTTTTGGAATAGAGTCCTTGGCTGGTCTGTTTTTGATATATCTCAGAGCTTTTACCAAAGCTTTGAGATGTGTAGTTCTTGGAGCTTGAGAAAACTGACTTAAAGCTTGAGCTGCATAGGATATATCCGACCTGGTGATGATGAGATAGAGTAGTTTCCCAACAATTGCTCTGTAGGTAGAAGGATCTTTAATTAGATCTCTATCTTCTGGTTTCAGTTTTGTTAAAGGATTAAAGGGAATGTTTGAGGGTTTGACATTAAGGAGCCCTGCACTTTGGATTAGCTCTAAAGCATATTTCCTCTAAGACATAATAAGACTAGATGAGTTTCTTATAAATTCAATTCCTAAATAATAGTAGATAGGACCAAGATCTTTGATGCTAAAAGTTTGATGTAGTCGATGTTTAATTGAGTTGATAAGAGAGAGATTGTTACAAGTGATGAGTATATCATCAACATAGACCAATAGAGAGATGTAGTTGTTGTCTTGATGAAGTGTGGACAAGGATGTATCAACATAGCTTTGTTTAAAGTTTAGTGTCTTGAGAAAATTAGTAAGTTTTAGAAACCATTGTCTATTGGCTTGTTTAAGGCCATAGAGTGATTTTTAAAGCTTGCAAACACTGAGTTTTGGGTGTGAGGTGTGATAGCCTTGAGGAATAGTCATATATACTTTTTCAGTGAGATCCCCATTTAGGAATGCATTATTGACATCTAGCTGGGCTATGTACCAATTGTTATTGATGGCAATAGCAAGCATTGCCCTGACAGTGACCATCTTTGCTACAGGAGCAAAGGTGTCATGGAAGTCAATTCCTTTTTTCTGTGTAAAACCCTTGGCAACTAGTCTTGCTTTGTATTTTTCTAGAGTACCATCAGCCTTGCATTTGATTCTATACACCTATTTGCATCCAATGGGGATTTTGCCAGGAGGTAAAGGAGTAATTGTCCAGGTCATGTTGGCTTCTAAAGCTTGAAGTTCTAAATTCATTGTATGTATCCATTTTGGGTCTTTAGATGCGTGAGTAAAGGACCGTGGTTCAATGATGTGGTTGATGGTATTAATTAGATGTCTTTGTGAAGGGGTTTGAATGTTTTTATAATTGATAAAGTTTGTGTAATGATGTTTATTGGAAGTGAGTAAATTTGGAAGAGTGATATGGTAATCTTGTAGTTTGGTTGGAAGTTTGTGATGTCCTGTGGAAGTCCTGGTTGGAGGTTTTTAAGGTGATGGTTCTGTTATTGGTGAAGGAATGGTGGTGGATGAATTTGTGTGAATGGATGTGGTAGATGTTGGATCATTGTTGGAGTTGATAGTGGTTGGTGAATCTGCATTGGTCTTGGGAGTTGATGGTGGATCAGTATTAGAAGAGGGTGATGAATTGGAGTTGGTATTTGATGGTGGATTAGTATTGGGAGTTGGTGATGAATTTAGTGAGTGTTTTTGTGAATTAGTACTTGAAGATGGTGATGAGTTAATATGAGTTATGGAAGATATGTTGTTAGTATCAGTGTTTTGAAAAATTGATGTTGGTGAAGGTGAGGAGGAATGCTCATGGACTGGTAAGGGGGTGTTTGGTATTAGTAGAGATGATGGTTGTGTATTAGAAACAGGGGACTGAGAGGGAGAATTTGGATGTGGATTGATGTGAAATAGGAATTGTGACTCATGGAAGGCTACATGTCTGCTGGTAAAGAACTTGTGGGTTGTGAGATCATACAAAGTGTAGCCTTTTTGAGTTGTAGGATAGCCAACTAGGACAGATGAAATTGCTCTTGGTGAAAACTTATCGGGAAGGTGTTGGTGAGCAAAGGCTTGACAACTAATTACTTTGAGACGGTCAAGGTTATGAGTAAGTTATGAATGATTTCATATGGGCTTTTATTTTGTAGAGGTTTGGATGGAAGTCTGTTAATGAGATAGGTTTCTGTGAGAAGACAGTATCCCTGAAAATGTATTGGAAAGTTGGCTTGAAATCTAAGGGATCTTGCTATTTCCAAGAGTTGTTTGTGTTTCCTTTCCACTCTGGCATTCTGTTGGGGTGTGTATGAACATGAGGTTTGATGTAGGATTCCATGATGTTGGAAAAAGGTAGTTAAGGAGTGAGTAAGGAACTCTGTTCCATTATCACTCCTTATGGTCTTAATTGATTTGTTGAAGTGATCTTTGATGTATGAATGAAATGATTTAAGTTGTGAAGTAGCATGGTGTTTTGAAGGTAAAAGGAATGTCCAAGTGGATCTGGAATGATCATCCATTATTTTTAGAAATTATTTACATTTGTTTATGGTTGGATGTTTGTATGGCCCCTAAATGTCCACATGAATTAAATCAAAGATTTCATTTGCATGAGATGAGCTGTTTTGAAAAGGCAAAGCATGGTGTTTGGCTAATGGATAAAATTTACATTGGAATTCATCTTTAGTACAATTGACATCAGAAGAAATACACTTTATTTGTTTCATTATAGAAATTAAGGGATGCCCTAGTTTAGAATGCCATAGAGTAGTGTTTGTTGAGTTGATGTTTAGAGCTTTAACTGATGAAGTGGTTATAGTAGGTGTTTCAGGAAAGATGATGTAAAGTCCATTACACAGGGTACCATGAGCAATCCTCTTGTTGAGTGTCTAGAAAGAACAAGAGAGTGAGGTGAAGATAGCAGCAATAAACATGTCTTTTGCTAATCTGATAACAAATAATAGATTGTAAGAAAAGGAGGGGATGTAACACACATTTGTGAGGGTGATGTCAGAGTTAATCCTTACTGATCCACATGTTGTGACTTCCACATTTTGTCCATTTGGTAATGTAATTAGGATAGGCGGGTTACATGTTTGAATGTTATGCATAACAGTTAGTGAAATGGATATGTGATCTGTAGCACCACTGTCCACTACCCAAGCAATTCTATAGTTAACCATAATAGATGCAATGAATTTATGTCTCCAAATAGTAATAGAAGTAATGATACTTGAGGGTGGATTCTTTTGAGCATTCTGCATCATAAGCATGACCTGGTTGAGTTGATTTTACAACTGGTCCATCTTCACAAAAACTGCCTCATTAGTATTGTTTGACCCTGAAGTAGATGAAGTGTTTGGATCTTGGTTTTTTCCTGTGACTGAGTTAACTACTTTAGGTATTGAAATGTTCTTAACAACTGGAGACTTGTATTTTCCATGAAGGGGATGTCCTACAGGGTATCCCTTTAGCTTGTAGCATTCATCCCTGTTATGACCTTCTTTGTTGCAGTTTGAGCAAATAACTTTTGGCCTGAAAGTACTTCTCCTTTCTTGCCTATTGCCATTGTTGCCATTTATCCTTTGGTAGTAACTTGAGGTTCTAGGTGGATTTTGTGTAGAGTAAGATGAAATTGTAACCTGAGGTCCTAGTGTCTTAGGCATAATTCATTCCCTCCGCTTCTCTTCCTGCCTAATCATTCCATAAGCCTTAGCTACTGTTGGTAAAGGTTGCATTAGTAGGATTTGTCCTCTAAGGTTTGAATAACATTCACCTAAACCTATCAAGAATTGGATTAGCCTTTTCCTCTGATCCCTATCACCATTAGTTCTACCATTTTCACAATTGCATGGGCATATACACATATAAGGGGCCTCTAAAGCATCATGTTTATCCCAATAACCTTTCAACTTCTGGTAATAGACCTCAACATCATAGTTTTGTTGCTTCAATTGTACAATATCATTGCTAATTTGGTAAAACCTATGTCCATCTAGTTGTGAGTAGTGCTTATTCAATTCAAACCATAAAGCACATGCAATATTGACAAAAGTGAGACTGTTACTTATCTGATCTGAGATGGTGTTCAAGATCCAAGATATGATTATATCATTTGTCCTTTCCCACAAGGCTCTTGTATTTGATTGTGTGCTTGGTTCTCTGTACTCACCAGTAACAATTTTGTACTTATTTATTGCATTTAAAGCGATCATCATCGACCTTTTCCATGTACTGTAGTTATCTGAACCAGTAAGCTTTTTCGATATCAAAATTAGTCCAGGATGATCATTAGGATGGAGATAGAGTGGGTGATTGGGTGAGTTTGTGTCCTCTTCTGGTATTATGGGTTCATTGTTATTTTGTACATTGTGACTGTTGTTTCTGGTGTTTTGATTATTTTGATTACTGTTTCCGATAGTCATGGTGATGGTTGGTTATGATTTTGATCGGAAAAATGAATTTGATTGAAAAAATTATTGAATTTTGGAGGTTTTATGGAGTTTGAGTAAAAGTATTTGAATCAGAGTGCAGAATTGTTATTGATTAATGGTGATGATTGTTGTTCAATGGTGGTTGCCGGAAAAGTTTGTTATTTGATAGGGAAAAGTTGTTGTAACAACTTTAAGTTTGTTACAGATCGGAGCGGTTGCTCTGATACCATGATAATAAAGTGAAGGAGACAGTATTATTACATCACTGAATCGCTTAAAATGAAAAAGAGGGAGATACAGACTATATAGACACTGGACTTTGAATTTCCTACTTTGATTTTCTAACAAACTTAACTAACTAACTTTCCTAAATTGCATTACAAGTCCTTAAACTTTGAAACTTGTTACATTGTTGCTTTGTAGTTTTTGTAACACAGTTAGCATTGTTAGCTCCTTTACATCCACTCAATATCCACTCCACGGTCACAATCCTCACCACTCCATCCAACGATCCACATCATCCCATTTCTAATCCATGTGACATGAAATCCACCAATCATAAACCACTACACGAATCATCCCTAATAACCATCTCCCAATTAATCCTATATTATTTGTGTGGTTTATTGTAATAAATTTATGCTCCTTATAAATTAGGTCTAATTATGTATTTGCTTTTGATTGATAAAAATTAGGTCAATGTAGTTCTACTTTGTACTTCTGAATTCATTTGTGGCTCCACTATAATTGTGGATTATGTCACACCCCCAAACGGGGCCTAGACGGAATACATGTTCGGAGGCGTGACGTCATTGATAAAGACATAACTCGTTGCTTTGAATAAATCAAAATAAGTCTAACAATATTCTTGACATAAATGAAATAGTTTTAGCGGAAGCTTAAGAAAAATGCAGCGGAATCATAACAAGTTTTTAAGACAACGAGTAATTAAGTTTAAAGATTAACATTCTTGAAAGACACCAAGCAATGCATGCAATATCAAATAGCACTTCAAGAATAATCCAGCTAAGCACCTGAGAAAAACATGCTTAAAACGGTCAATATAAAGTTGGTGAATTCATAGGTTTGAAATGATGTAATGTTGGACCACAAGATTTTAAAAGTGATGTGACTATTATAACAGATACAATATCACATGGAAAACATTTACGTTGCGCTAAGCTCATGACACCGATGCTAAATTTGGAGATACATATAATATGCAAATGATGATTATTGCCCTACAAATATCTGACCAAGACACCTCAAAGAATTCCCGACATGAAATATATCTGTTTGTTCATCGACACAGAACAAGTAAGTGCTTGCTTACCCGGATATGGATAATTAGTCCCAATAGATCTATTTATAACATTCGCGCTCACTTAACCAATCCAATTGGCCATAGGTAATTAACGGTTCATGATGGTTCGGGCATGATAGTGGTCTAATTGCTACTTAGGCAACTCGTAAACCGGAAATGATAACTGAAAACACTTGTGTCCGAAGTTTAAAACAAGTAATGTTTCTCACCCCAATATTTGTAAAGCATTTATTCAAATGAGTAAAAGTAGGGCTATGAACTTACCTTAGAGCGATGAGCAAATGATAATCACGTAAGAGAAAGATGATACACAATCCTAGCCGCCACCTAAAGAAATGACGCGTCTTAGGACTAAGATTCGATATACCAAACCAAGAGTGGTATACTTATCAACAAGTAGGCACCCATATGTGTTTGCGTCTTAGTTTGTTTAAGAAAATATGATCGAGTGAAAGTACAAGTTTACATTAAATCTAACATTTACTCAAAGGTTACTATTTTAGGAAACTTTCTATTTTAGAAAAGTTCAAAGTTTCAAGGCGTTAATACCGTCCCCTATATTTTGTTAAATCCATATTTCTAAAAATGCTTTATCAATACCTAAACGCCTAACTTTCACATCCGCCTCGACGTCTTATCACAAAAGTTACCCTTTTTAGAAATCTCTCGCTTTTATAACATTCGGCATTCCATTATTACCTTTATGATGTCTCTAATGTTTCCAATCAATACACTAATGTTTCTATATGTTTCGCCAATGTTTTAAAACCTCAAAAATATCCGAAAGTGTCTGAAAACCTAATTTACTATTCACATCAGCAACCTATTTTATTATTTTTCCAAAAAGTGTTCCAAAATTCATTTCGCCATAACTCGGCCGTTTTAAATCCGCTTTTAGTGTTCGATATATGAAAAACTATCTATTTGAAACAAGATTTCCAAAAACTACCTTCTCGCCTAATGAAAACATTTTTTAGTCTTCCAAAACCTCAAAACAAAATTGGATCAGCAACCATACTTTTTGCAAACGCTACCATAAATCCACCAAAACTTCACAATAATGCCTATTATAACCTAAACCCCTTCACTACTAAACCAACCAACAAATCCACTCTTAATCTAACCTAATCCCATCATCACTATTGTTGCAACACACAAATCATCTAATACTCACAATCAAAACCTTTTGCAAATCAAAGAATCATAAAACAATACTAGTTTATATTTTATCTTGTTTATTTTCAAAAACCACAAACACATAAGCCTTAATCTTTCATACCATAAGAAATCATAAGAGATGGAATAGAACACTTACAAGAATAAGATGAGTCAAGAAAACATAAGATCTAACCTAAAATCCTTAGATTTATAAACCTCAAATAATCTTGCTTGAAATATCAAAACCCTAACTCTTGAAATCTTTAGAAAATCTTGAAAACAATGATCAAACCTTTGGAACACCCTTAGATATGATTATAAATAAGATTGGAATGTGTAAATCTTGCCAGAAATCAAAACTATGGAATGATGGTGGTTGTGGTTTTGTGCCGTGGACAAGGGAGAAGAGAAAAGAGAGATGAGAGCTTTTGGTGGCTTGTAAGAAATGAATGAATAACCTAATGTGAGTTATAACAAGCCTTATATAGGGATAAACTAGGGTTTAGGATATTTGAGAACCAAGACTTATCAATAGGATGAGATCAAATGGCTAAGTGACCAACACACACCAAGAGTGTGTGTGGTGGTGGGTTCGGACGCACAAGACCAGGGGGGTTCAAGCTTGATCACTAACTTAGAAATTAAATCAAGATTCCATTTCCTTATGCTAGTGAAGAGGTGGTCCTCACCATGCAAGGTGACAAAGGATGCATGAGGACAAGGGAACATCTTACACCAAGCATGCATAATAATTCAAAAGCTTTCAAATTAAAGCATAAAGATTCCACTCCATTTAATTAAAAGTGTGTTTGTGCGTATGATTTGAGTAGGGGATGGATGACCATGAAATTTTTGGCTTCTAAACCTTACATGTACGATAACTAGAGTTTACACGAAGAGATTACGGATTTTCGGGGTTCCGTTTGATCAAAAACGCGAAAAACGTAAATAATACGCTAAACCGTAAAAATAAATATCAGGAGTGAACGTAAACTACGAAACACTTAGAAAAGATAAAATAATGCATATAATATCTAGACTAATCAAAATCTGAAGCCGAAACGCGTCCGATGACGTTTCTTAGA
>BQNB010066665.1:0-34478 GCA_026074375.1 Tanacetum coccineum
TTGATCCTTGAGTTAATGAAGTTTAGCCATTTGAAGGCACATAAAGCAAGATACAACAATCCCAGTAGACGTACTAATGCGATCCGCAGGAGAGAGATTATGGGCACCAGCCGAATACATATTCCCAGGTTCCTCATCTTTCACTTTGATACTTGAAGAACCTAAATTGAAATAAATAAAAAAACTGATCAATAAAAACTCAAGATTCATTCAAATATGGCAAGTATGACATTGCTATAAGTAGTAAAAGAGCATTAACAAAGGGAGTGTCCTTACAATTGTACTCTGTCCATCCGATTGTCTTCTTTTCCAAATCGTATGTCACTAATTTATCTGTCAATACAAGATCTGCACCAAAAAGTACACAAAGTTTCATCAAATCCTCTCGAGGTCAAATGGGTCAGTTTCAAGTTATGTGTAAAAAGGTCAAGGTTGACATATTTGATCCGCTTATTTAAATGGGTCAGGTTCGGGTTTGGGTTTTATAACCCGCCAACCTGTCAACCCGAATTGCCATCCCTAGCCATTTTGTCGAAGTGCTTAAGTGTAAAACCTCTCACGTTTCTTCCAATTCTGCGACTACCTTTGTGATTGCCTCTCACACCTCTTCCTTTGCCTCTTCTACGACACCTTAAAAACTTTACAAATTTTTTACATAAAAATATGCCATGTCATAACTTTTTCTACGCATGTGATATCTTTTTTTTCTTATTAATCATTTCTAATATTCTGTAAAGTTTAAAAACTAGATATTTTAAAGTAGAAGGTAGGTAATAGAAATATTTGAAAAAGAAAGCTTTAAAAGATGTTGTTTTCAATATATATAAAATGATTTGTCATTGACATCCATCATTTATTTGAAAGATGTTTAACGCATGGGATTTAAAAAGAGACGATGGCCTTGGTAAGGAAGAGTTAGAGGAAAACGACAATTTAGAGGAAGAAAAGGAATTAAGCATCACAGAGTTGCCAAAGACATTTGGGACAGAGTTAAGCTACTAATGCAAGGAACGTCATTGTCAAAGCAAGAACGTAAGTGTAAGTTGTATGACGAATTTGATAAGTTTACTCATATCAAGGGGGAAACACTGCATCAGTGTTGTTGATTATCTTGTTTCCATGCATCACATATTTTAATTATTGTGTGTAGGTACAATTTGAATCTCTCTCTCATATAGGTAGTCATATGAGTTAACTTTTATGAAACATAAGATAAGATTAAGTTAAATATTAAGCTAATTTTGGTAGTCGGGAAGAAGAAAGCAAAACTAAACTTGACCCTCACAATTTCAAGTCCTATTTTGGGAGTAAGGAAGCACCTAAGAAGCTGGACTGGCGCATATATGATTACATGTATCTGTGTATATGTATGCATGTGTGTGTGTACACAAACACATAGACAACCTAAATCTAACCTTATATACATAATGAAACCCTAATGAGGGATAACATATATAACAGATGACAAGGACTTGTGCTAATTTGCACTAATTCTTTTTCTACATGAATCTCTTTGTAACTTGTCACTAGTAATTTTGTTTCCATCGGGTCTCTATTATCAAATATTCTTTTACTTCCATCCATATGACATATTTATAAAATAAAAGTAATGATTATCTTTTTTTAAACATTCTTTGTGACTTGTGAGGTTATTTTTTAGAATGGTTTCCTTTCTTCACCATAATTAGTGATTAGCTTATACTATATTGTTGTTGCATTTTTGTATACATATGCCATCTTTTGTGTGAACTGTGAAGTTACTATGTGGGTATTGATCCAACAAAATGTGCGGGGTGTGTACGTTTAGCAATATTAATGTAAATTGACACCTTAGCGAACATCTCATTGCTCTATCGTTTCTTTATTTGATACCTTTTGGCAACATGTATTAGCGAACATTTCATTGCTCTATCGTTGGCAACATGTATTAATGTAAATCGACACCTTTCAACTGTGCGGAGTATGTACGTTTTGCAACATTTAGTTCTGGGTTCTTAACAGTGTCAATAGGGTATGTGCACCCTCGATTCGGTCATATCATAACCACCAAGAGCGTGTCAATTTTATTTGGTCACCTGCTTTGTTGTGTGTTTTGAAATCGGCTTCAAACTATTACAAACGGGCATCTTGAGAGCCCATGAAATTGAGCGATTATGGGGAGGAGAGAGGAGAAGAAGAGTAATAGGAAGAGAGGAGAGATGGACGGAGAGGGGTGGGAGGGGGGGGGTAGGAGGAAGGGGGGAAGAGGTGTAGGGGAAGGGAGAAGACACACTAATCCTTAATAGATTTGATTGATTGTTAAAATTTTAAGGATTTGCGTTGAAGGTACGGTTCGAGGGTGAACTGTTTGTTTGAAAACATTTAGGTGGGTTTGAAGAATTATTTTGAGAGTTTTGAGGTTTCCTCCATCTAAAGTTTGGGTAATTCCTCCAAGACGGGTTATATGAATCACCGAGAGTGTTTTGCTCGGGTTTGGAAGTGAAACACTTACCTCCCGCTTCGTCGGTACACCAAGATGCATAATTAACAAAAGCTTTCTTGGGATTTTCCATGAAATATTAAGTGTCAGTGGGATCACCTACATAATTTTCACATGAAGAAATGATTTTGTTCACTGAACGTATGGTTTTATTGAGCAATTTTGAGCTTCCATCAAGGAATGGAACTTGATTTTTCGAGCTGCAAAGATTCGTCCGACGTGATTTACTCTGGGGACATCATGAGGCAAGGAGATTGCCTTGACCGGTTTGGCGAGATTACGATTCCAACTTTCGTTATCATAAAGGACGAGGCCCTCGATGATTTCCCATGATTCATCGACACTTTTGTCACGAAGTTTACCACTAGTCGCGTGGTCGACAATACCCCTTGTGGCTTGATTAACAATGGTCGACAAAAAGATTTGGAATTGAGCCAGAAGATTCGAAAGACGAGGGACTTTTTTGAGCAAGCCCTTAGAACGAGTCCACACTTCGTAGAGAGATTCACCATGATGTTTTTGGAACATCAAGATGTCATTCCTAGTTTTAGTAGTCTCCCAGGTAGGAAAAATTGAGCGAGGAAACGAAAAGTGAGATCCTCCCAAGTGGAGATGGATACCGCGGGCAGACGTTCAAACCAATTGCTAGCTTGATCACAAAGAGAGAATTGAAATAAATATATGCATGTTATCTTTATAGAGGCACCATTTAGGTTCATTGAGTCAGTAATTTTAAGAAAATCCTTAAGGTGTTGGTTTGGGTCTTCGGACCGGAGTCCATGGAATACACATCTGTTTTGCACCAACCGGATGGTGTCGGATCGCAAGTGTGACACTTCGGCATCATCGAGGAGCACAATAGTGTTTCGATAGCCCTCGTGGTTAGGTTTGGAGTAATCTTCTAAGGTATGGGGTTGGTTTTAGTCTCATATGACGGTTAACGAATGGAAAGTTACGAAACAAAAGGAACAAAGAAAAGATAGACTACGAGAAAGCTAAAGAAAAGAAAAAAACAAATAATCTCCCTCGATAAGTATCTAGTGAATAGACCTAAGCTAGATAGAATCTGAAACCTAGACTATTCCTCGACAGCGGCGCCAAAAACTTGATGCGAAGGATTTAAACAACGAAGCTTTACACAATTCTCCTGGCAAAGTACCTAATCGATTTGTGTGTAATAAAAGCAAGACTTAGGGGATTGATCATTCTCTAGGGAATATGAGGTATGTTCAAATTGTAATGTTACAAAGATTTAAGGTGTTGAGGGAAAAGTTATTTTTTGTTTTTTATGTATTTTTATGCAAGCAAGTAAAATCTAGTAAATTTGAGAGAGGTGTTTTTTTATCTAAATTAAACTACTCCTAACTATGCAGAAAATGAAAAATTGGTGGGGACTTGTATAGGTAAACAAACGTGTCCATTTAATCATGCACTACTTCCCTAATTAACTTTCTAATCCATTGTGTTGTCACTCCCTTGTTTTTGTAATGTGAAGTATTCCTCTAAGATTCGACAACAAGTTGGTCAAAATGCATTTCTAAGTGATAACCTAGACGGGTTGGCTACCATCACAGAACGCCCCCTTCTAATAGTACACCACACACATCCAAAATAACACTTTCCACACACTTTTGGTGAAGGTGGTCACGAAGCTGAAAAGTTGTACTTTGTCTTATTTCTTTCCAAAATCGAGCCCAAGTCACGTGTATTTCATCCAAGTGTTTCTCAAATGCTAAAAACACAAAATGACACCGAAAAAAGAGTATAAAATGACACCTAAAACTATTGTTCATTAGCCTGATTGTGAGGATCCAATCTTTTTTAGCCGAGCTGGTTACGATCTGGAGAATAAGGAGGTTAAATCATACTAGCTAATGGACCCATAGCGCCGTTGCGGATTCATGTCTATAATCAACTAGTTCGAGTCGTGCGAAAGAAATTTAAATTCTCAGAGGGATATTTAACATTTCGTATTTTCAGGTTATTTACGACGTCATATATTTTACTAATATTTTTTTTATGCATTTACTTTTAATTATAATAGTTAAGTTAAATCGCGTAAGCTATAAATTATCAATTAACGTAAACGGACACCTAACAATTTAATTGTATAATATAAGTAATTAACTTATAATTATTTCGGCAAAATACATATATATAATAAATAAGTATTTTTCTTGTATAATATAAGATATTTTAATCTTATATAAATTTCATACTTGTCACATGATGTACTTTATAATTTATAACACTTGATTGAATTTTTATTCATGCTTTTATTTAATTTTCTGACATTAGGGGCATTTTGGTAATTTTGCACTTGTTCTGATTTTAGGGTTTTACAAATAAGCAAGACATACATTTGATACAAGTATACATTATAAACAAGAACAACACCTTATCTATTTTTACATAATACTTGCATTTTCTTTCTTTTACACAAGATAAATGGCAAGTAAATATCTAGTAACACAATTCCACTTTTTCATGAGCTAATGTCTCACTTAGGGAACATAAGAACACAACTCTTTAATAACCTAGTCATGTATGTTCCATTTTGACCAAGACTTTCCCCAAAACCCTCCCATTGTTCCCTTGACCGAACCTCCCCCCTTGGACCATTGACTAATTGGTCTTTGATCTTTGACTAGTCCTAGAAGTATAAAATGCTAGCAAACAAGAAGACATAAACACACAACTCATTTACTTACCAAAAATCAAAACTTTCTCTCCTTCCCCCCCCCCTTTGGCCACGGCAAACACCCCTTTCTATAATCAATCCATAACATTTTTATTTTCCACATTTACAAGTGTTCTCACAACATATTTAAGCCATACCAAGAAGATTTGAAGGCTTGTTAAACATTTGCAAGGTTTAAACAAGTAGGGTTTTCTTTGGAAATTTGGGTTTGATCACAAGGGTGTGATCTTGTTCTTCATTCATCACTCATTCACCTAAGGTCTATCTAAGTTCTTAATCTATTCCATTATCTATTTTCATGTTTTACATAATTGTGTATAGTTAAATCACCATCTAAGTATATTTTATAAAGTTTACAACATATGAACATGTTAAAATCATACCCAAAATTTATCTTATACATGGCTAATATGATGTAAAAATATACTAATATGTTGTAATCAAGGATTTACAAGCAATGGAATATTTATGTAAAATATTTGTTAAGTTATGAAGAATTATTTAATTATAATGGTTATGAGGTTAAATAAATAAGTTTGACAAATTTTTTTGGACATTCTTGGACAAATATGGACTAAAGGATTTTATAATATATGAGGCATATGATATAAAGACTTATGGAGTATTTGTGGTATTTTATCTAAGTTAAAACCTATATAAAACAAGTTATATAAATAAATGTATATAACTACTAAAAAGGGCTGATTTAAATTCGAACTATAAAGCATACATTTTATATTTTTATAAAATACTACGTCTCATGACGATTCCAAAAAGGTAAGAAACTCGAAAAACGGATTTATAACGAAGAAGATACATAGTTTACGAGTTATACGTTAATTAAACTTTTATAAAACTAATTTTATAAAATTTACTGTTCACAACAGATACATTTTTGGAAAATAATTATAAAACTTTTAATTACGAAGACGTACTCGAAAGAATCACTAAAAACGGAGTTAAAACGAGTAAGATACGACGTTTCAAAGTTATCGAACATTATTTATAAAAACTGAAAACCCGTAAACGCTTCAGCAGCTGCTGAAACTGCGTTTTTGAGGACCTTCGGGTCCGATTGAGTCGAAGTGTAAAACTACAAAGTTGTTCGGAACGACATTTTACATAAACCTGCCGATTTTCATAATTTTCGGATGTATATTTTGTAAACTAGACACTATTTCCTGAGATGAATAGTGTTGGTTCGTTTTTTTTATAAATTTTTGCGAAACATTTTGGAATCACTTAAATAATATTTATACTTGTTTTAAACTTTATAAATGTTATTTTACAAAGGCGATTGAACTATTTAACGATTATACGAGCTTTAATACATGGCATTTATTTATCAAATGGGATTTAATCATTATTTCACAAACACAATTAGATGGTGATTGAACTATATAGACCTATATGTGGTATTAATCAAAGTACTATATTACTAGGGAGTTTCATAATGAGGCCTCTTCGGGGTGGCGTATCGACGAGTTGTTGGATTTACGATTTAAAGTGTCCTAGCTCCTCATACGTTCACTACACGACCTCTTAATTATGATAGCCCGAACGATAGTATGATGAGCTATACGACCTATAAATAATCAAAGTGTTTAGTACTTATACGACCTATATTGGATTAGGTTGCCTTCGGATTCCTTCGTGACGCATTTTCTATTTTGAATACTTGTTGATTTCCATTCACTCAAGGTGAGTTCATAGTCTCGCATTTCAATCTTTTCAATGTTTTATAAACCCGCGAGGGGAATACATGCTCGTTTACAAACTTGTATATTTTACTACAGTTTTGTGAGTTCATAGTCTCGCATTTCAATCTTTTTAATGTTTTATAAACCCGCGAGGGGAATACATGCTCTTTTACAAACTCATATATTTTACTACAGTACAATTACCTTTCAATACTTTGTGAGTTTCATAGCCCCTATTTTACTTGTTTTAAACTGTTTTGGGGGAGAATACATGCTCGTTTACAAACTTGTATATTTTACTACAATACAATTACCTTTCAATACTTTGTGAGTTCATAGTCTCGCATTTCAATCTTTTCAATGTTTTATAAACCCGCGAGGGGAATACATGCTCGTTTTACAAAGTGAACTTATTGATTTCTACTACATAAGCGTTACATGACTATTTTTACTAAAGCTCGATTTGTTTACTACATGATTTGAGATCGTGAATACCTATATTTGAAACCATGAATTTTAGACATGATTGTTTTACTACGGACACAAGTGTTTTTCAAGTGTATGCTATCCAGATTAATGCCTGATATTATTGCCTAAGTACCTTCTCTGCCACTTAAGTCCCCTGTTTATCATGAACCGTCAGTTGCTAGTGTCGTGAGCGCGAGTGTTGTGGATAGATCTATCGGGATTGACAATCCCCACCTTTCCTTGGGTCACTAGTTTGATCAGGTGCATTTAACATTTGAGATATTACTTTCCAGGATGTTTGGCAGAACATCCTACTTTTATGGGGCATTCCAATCTCTTGATAATCTAGTTAAGGCTTCGGTGTCATGAGCTTAGTGCAATAATATATACTTAGACTTGATGAATGTGTTTCTCTTGTCTACATTACTTGTTTTGGACTTCGGAATATGTACTTAGTCCACCATTACTTCGATCTTGTGGTCCACTTTTAAATACTTCTTGATTTACTGAATCACTACTTGGATTTCGGAAATAACACTTTTAAATGTTGTAACGCTACTTTTCTTCTGAAATATTTCTTAAATTATTTCAATACTGCTTTTTACTTAAACCTATGAATTCACCAACATTATTGTTGACGTTTTAGCATGTATTTTCAGGTTACTATTTTGCTAGTGGAGCATTGGGAGCATTCGAGTCGCGCGGATATATATATTTTTGAAGGCTTAATAACTTGAGTACTATTTGACAAACGTTTTGACAATGTTTTCTAATACATTATAAATGAAACCTGTTGCAACTCTGATCTTTTATTAAATAGAATATGACTTTATTTAAAACGTCCATTTTAAGGTCGTTTTCCGTGACTTGTGTTTTGTGCCCTGAAGTAGCACCCCAATGTTACCATTCCGCTGCGTTGTCCTGATTTTTGGGGGTGTTACAGATGGTATCAGAGCTGAAGTCATAGAGAACTAGGTCGTTTTCAAAACCTAGACTATGACCATGTTTTTCAAAATTTAGAGTCTCTCCTTGTTTTATCCGATATCCGCGCGCTTGCTCCCAGGTAACTTATATGCTCTCTTTTGCATCCCTACTACTATTACATGGATAATGAGTATTTAATACTAGACTATGATTTCGTTCTCTTACATCTATCATATGACGTCTTACTATTTACCTTATATCGGTCTGTTATATAAATATTGATCACTCTGATTTTCGTGTACTTCCTGATTTCTCATTTACTCCCTTGGGCGTCAATACTGGTATTATATAAGGATACCTATACTTATGGGCTAATTTCTTCTTGATCTCTTACGATTAACTTCAACCATTTATGTGACTTTACTTTATGTTTCATAACCATCATTTTGAATGCCTTTGTTGATGGGAGTTCGACAATTAACTTGTCACCTCATACGTGTCACCTTGGAGCATCTACCTTTAGAACACGACTCTTTATGTTCATTTTGTTGATTGGACAATTCTTTACGTTCTTTTCCTTTGACTGCTTCTGCGTTCGTTCGGATATTATCTATCGCTTTACAAACAATCTCGATGTCAACCTATAAACCATTTTGTTTCCACCCTATGAGCTACTTCACGTTTACTTTATTGACTATTTCATTTCGTTATAAAACTATTTGATACCATTTCATACACCACAATCAACTAGGAAGTAATTTTGTGATGTATAACAAAGCTTGCTTTATTTGTGGGAGTTTTAATCATTTGCAGATTAACTGTGATCACCATCAAAGAAAAAGAATAGTATCTAGAAATAATTACAATAGGGTGGATTATAACTATTATGCCAAAACACAACACCCTAGTGTACACAGGATATGACTCCCAAAGGAGCAGTTTCTGTTGAAATACTGCCCTCACACACTTATATGTTAGGGCTTGTTAATACTGCTCACCCTAAACCTGCAGTTCATAGTGCTAAATCCATGTCCATTTTCTAAAACATGCACAAATCAACTGCTTAGAGGCCATTTTATAGGCATAGGCGGTGACAGTTAACTAGAAGATCTGTCATCTGCCAAGGAGACACTTTATTCTGAAAGGGCCTAGAGCAGGTAATATGCTAGGCATATACAAAAACCAGTAATGTTGTTAGGGCAATTAGGAAATTGTTGTTAAGACCTTAGCATGTTAGGTATGGAGACCTACCAAACTATGGTGCAATCACTTACTTTTAAAGACAACAAACTACATTGATGCACGAGGCAGATCTAAGTCAGTAATGGCTTGGGTCCCAAAAGAATCTAATTTCCTTATTTTTATGTGCAGGGCAAGCCACAACAAGATGATACAGGATTTGTTGACAGTGGATGCTCAAGGCACATATCTAGGAACTTGGTTATCTCTCAGATTCAAGGAATTTGCATGGAGGTTGTGTTAATTTGGAGAGGAGCACATGGTTGGTTAACATTTCTAGTAAGTAACACTTAAACTGATAGTCTTGATTGTGAAGATGTATACTTTGTCAATGAGTTAAATTCAACCTTTTTAGTGTCTCAATAGATGTGTGACAAAAAGAACTATGTCCTTTTTACTGACACTGAATGTCTTGTCTTATCTCCTAATTGTAAGTTGCCTAATGAAAATCAAATACTTCTTAAAATTCCTAGAAAGGACAATATGTACAGTTTTGATATGAAGAACATTGTTCCTAAAGAGAGTTTAACTTGTCTTGTTGCAAAGGCTACATTAGATGAATTAATGCTCTGGCATAAGAGGCTTGGTTATATTAATTTTGAGAACATAAATAAGCTTGTCAAGGATAATCTTGTAAGAGGATTGCCTACAAAACGTTTTGAAAATGACTAAACCTGTGTTGTTTGTCTTAAAGGGAAGCAACACATAGCTTTTTGTAAGTCTAAAGTTCTGAATCCAATTACTAAGCCTTTGTTTATGCTACATATGGATTTTGTTTTGGTCTAACTTTTGTGAGTAGTTTAATGCATAAGAAGTATTGCTTAGTAGTCACTGATGATTATAGCAGGTTTACATGGGTTTTCTTTTTAACAACTAAGGATGAAACCAGTGAGATCCTTAAGAACTTTATCAAAGAAATAGAAAACCTAGTGGATAAGAAAGTGAAAATAATCAGGAGTGATAATGGAATAGAGTTTAAGAATAAAGTTATTGATGATTTATGCAGAGAAAAAGGTATTAAGAGGGAATATAGTTGTAGCAGGATCCTCAGCAGAATGGTATAGCTGAGAGGTGGAATAGGACACTAATTGAGGCTGCTAGAACAATGTTAGCTGACTCTAAGTTACCTACCACATTTTGGGAAAGCAGTAGTCTGCTTGCTATGTACATAATAGGGTCTTAGTAGTCAAGCCTCATAACAAGACACCTTATGAACTTTTTAGAGGTTTTAAACCAGCTCTAAGCTTTATGAAACCATTTGGATGTCATGTTACCATTCTTAATACTTTAGACAGTTTAGGCAAGTTTGATGGAAAAAGTGATGAAGGTTTCTTTGTTAGATATTCCTTAAGTAGTAAAGCTTTTAGGGGTATAACACAAGAAACAGGTGGTTGAAGAAAACACTTGCATATTGGGTTTTTATAGAATAAGCCTATGATAGAAGGGAATGGTCCAAAGTGGCTGTTTGATATTAATTCTCTAACCCAATCTATGAATTATGTACCAGTTGTTGTAGGTACAATCATTAATGAATCTGCAGGTGCACAAGGAGAACTTAATGCAGGTACATCAAAAGAAATCAGTCAAGATTGCATTGTGATGCCAATTTGGAAAGATGCTTCATATTTTGATTCACTCTCAAAGGATGTTGATGATGGTGAACCAAAATCTGCTGCTGATGATCAAAAGCAGGTTGAAGATGGTCTAGATAATGAGAATGATGCAAAAGATAAGTCTGATGATGATAGCAGTCCTAAAGAAGTTAATGCTGCTGGACAACATGTTAATACTGCCAGTTCCTGTTATGACACTGGTAGCTTTAAACTTAATGTTGTTGGTCCATCAGTTAATACTGCGGGTGTGTTCATATGATCAAGATAGCCCTAAAGACATGTTCACTATGGGAGAGCTAGTCATACACTTGAAGCCACTCATGTTGAGTTCTTCAGTGATGAAGATGAACCAGAAGTTGATTTGGGGAACATCACAAATTCCTATACAGTTCCAACCACTCCTAATACAAGAATTCATAAAGATCACCCAATTGAAAATGTGATTGGTGATGTGAAGTCATCTGTTCAGACAAGAAGAATGACAAAACCTACTTCTGAACAAGGGTTTCTCAGTACTGTATATGAGCAGAAAACACATGATACCCTGAATACTTGTTTATATGCTTGTTTCCTATCATAGACAAAACCCACAAGTATTGTTAAAGATCTATATGATTCATCTTGGGTAGAAGCAATGCAGGAAGAACTTCTGCAATTCAAACTCTAACAGGTTTGGATACTTGTAGATTTGCCTATTGGAAAGAGGGCCATTGGAACAAAATGGGTCTTCAAAAACAAGAAAGATAAAAGAGGGATTGTGATTAGGAATAAAGCAAGGTTGGTTGCACAGGGTCATAGACAAGAAGAAGGTATTGACTATGAAGAAGTTTTTGCTCCTGTGGCAAGAATTGAGGCAATAAGATTGTTTTTAGCCTATGCTTCTTTTATGGGTTTTCTGGTATATCAAATGGATGTAAAGAGTGCTTTCTTATATGGAACTATTGAGGAAGAGGTTTATGTTACTCAACCACATGATTTTAAAGATCTGACTCCAGATAAAGTTTACAAGGTGGTCAAGGCACTTTATGGGTTGCATCAAGCACCAAGAGCATGGTATGAAACCTTGGCTAAATATCTATTGGGCAATGGTTTTAAAAGAGGGAAGATTGATCAGACATTGTTTATCAGAAGCTCACATAATGGAGAGATATTTGTATCAACTCGTTTACCATAGTCTATGTTTGATGACAGTATCTTTGGCTATACCACACAATGGAGTTATGATGACTGGTATTTGAGAAGCTTAATAAAGGATAATGTGTTTGATTGAGTTCTGTATGGGAGAGTCTTACTGTGATTCTTTATCTATGGATTACAAAGGTATTAGCGAAAGGAAGTGATGATGCCAAATAATTTATGTCAGGATAAATAGGTAGGCTGAGAATTTTGTTGAAGAAATATCAACTGTACCCTGATGTGAAGTCTACTTTAACTTCCTAGTTGATTGGAGAAAAGAGCGTCTCTTTAGTCAGAAAAGAGGAGATGCTGTATGATGTTGATGGGACATCTCTAGACAGCTCGATCTATTGATTGGGTCTTTGATGTATCTCACAGCATCTAGACCAGATATTATGTTTGTAGTATGTGCATGTGCCAAATTTCAAGTTACTCCAAAGACATCACATCTCTTAGCAGTCAAGAGAATTTTTAGATATTTAAAAGGCAAACCAACTTTAGGCCTTTGGTATTCTAGGGATTCTCCATCTGAACTAGTTGCTTATACTGATATGCTATGTGGAGCAATAAGATAGGAAGTCTCTATATGGAGGTTGTTAGTGTTTAGGAAAAGGTTGAATATTCTTGCAGTGCAATAAGCAAACTGTGGTTGTCACCTCTACAACTAAAGCTGAATATGTGGCTGCTGCTAGTTGTTATGGACAAGTACTCTGGATTCAAAACTTTAAATTTCTAAGAATCTGGGTGATATAATTTCAAATGCATATGTTCATTAAATTGATCTAATAACAGTAGCTATTTGAACTATTGAAATTCATGTTTCAACATTCTTAAAACACAACCATATAGAGATTAGACAACATTTTTATAAGAGATTGCAATGCATAAAAAGTTAATTCAAATTGTTAAAATTCATACTGATCATAATGTTGCAGATCTTTTTACAAAAGGTTTTGATGCAGGAAGGTTTCAGTACTTGGTCTCAAGTATTGGAATGCTTAATCCTTAAATGTCTACATCTCTTTATGTCTTTGTAAAAGTTTTGTAAAAGATTAGTACTGTTAGTCTTGTCAATTAGTACTGCTAGTTATACTTAAGACTGCTTGTTAAAACTGTTGGTCATACTTAATACTGTCAAAAAGAAAATACTTTGGATTGTGTATTTTTGGCTATGGACTAACACTTGCAGGTAAAGCATATTGAATACCTGATGTTGAATGCTTCACCTCTGAAGAATTGGTTGAGGGAAAGTTAATGTTTTGGATAACAGTTTTTAACTTTTATTCATGGGTTATGCATAAATATGGATCCTCATGAATTCTCACATGTCTATCTAGTCTTTTCTAGTGTGCTTGTGATGAATAGAGGCATGTTGTTGTATAATTATTGAAGACAGAGTTAATACTGTTAGACATCTGTTAATACTGCTAGGCAGAAAATTACTACTGCTAGGCAAAAGTTAATACCGTTGGGATGACACGAGAGCTAAAGTTACAACTGTTGAGCAAATTCTTTACCCTTGAAAGCATTGTTTGAGGGGAGGCTACTTATGTCAATATATAGTCAAAGCATGGATGGAAGGATATGTAATATCAAAAGTGTGTTAAAAAGAATCAAAAACATCTAGGCATGTCAAAAGAGGTCGGGACACCAAGATACCTCAGTCTAGTGGTCCCCCTGTAAAGGTTGGTGATGAGGCTGTCCATAAGGAGTTGGGTGATAGAATGGAAAGGGCTGCCACTACTGCTTCTAGCTTAGAAGCAGAGCAGGACAGTGGTAACATCAAATAAGACCCAATCCATGGCAACACTTAATGGATCAAGTCCTTAGGGAATTGGTTCAGGTAGTGGTCCCAGGTGCCAAGATACCATATTGGGGGATGTGGATGCTCAAACTAGGTTTGAGACTACATCTAAACAGTCCAATGATCCACCTCTCTCAAGAGGTTACACACTTGGAAGTGGAGAGGATAGTATGAAATTATTAGAATTGATAGAACTTTGTACAAAACTGTCAAATATGTTGCATAAAAACAGAAAGAGTGATTTGGTAAGCCAAAAGAAATGAGAGATTAAGTGAGCTTAAAAATAGAAAGAGAGATGTGTGAATAAAAACATAAATGAGTGATTATGTGAGCAAAAAGAATTGAGAGATATTGTGAGCATAAAAACAGAAAGAGAGCTTGTGAGAAGAATCAATTGATGATAGAAGTCCTTTTTGGAAAGAAATTGAAGTTAGTGTTGGTAACTTAAAACTTAATGCTGTTAGTTTTAGGTTATTGGGTTACTTACTACTGTTAGGCATAACATTTGTATGGTAGTTAAGTTAATGCTGCTAGGCCTAATTTAGTGCTGCCAGTTCAGTAATGCTGTGAGGGTTGATTCGATAAATACTTCGATTCAGGTTTCATTCGATTCTTATTAATTTCAGTCTTCAAAGATACTTTAATCCATAAACCTACTCAATTTCATCTTTTGATCATCACGAAACCAAACACAATGTTCAACCATTACACTTTTGCTGACACTCACAACATGGTCACATTCTTGGAAAAACCCGCTGAAAGTGATGGGTTTCATGAGATTATTGATTTTCTGAATGCTAATCAGATTCGTTATGCATTGACTGTCAATCCTATCATCTACACATCTTGCATTTAATAGTTTTGGGCAACGGCAAAGGCAAACACTGTCAATGGTAAATGTTAGTTACAAGCCCTAACTGATAAGAAGAAGGTGTTCATCATGGAGACGAGCAGTAGAAGTGATTGCACTTGGAAGATGCAGGAGTACTGAATGTTTGCCACTGCTTCTATATTTGATAGAACTAGCAGGTTGGGGTTATGAATAAACTTTCTCTAAAGACTTTACTTTTTTTTATACGTCTTTCTTTTACTTCGCATGGTAGGTTTTAATTTCATACTATTACATAAAGCTCTTAGTGGCAAAACACTACATGTAATGAATTCGTAGGCGCAATGGCTCTATGCAATCATATGCTTGGCCACAAATCAGAAATTTAATTTCTCTAAGTACATTTTTGATGCTATGGTAAAGCCCTTAGAGGGAGGGGTTAAGTTTTTGATGTATCCACGATTTCTACAAGTTTTCATTAATCAACAGCTTAGGGATATGTCACATCACAAAAAGATTTATGTTAACCCCTTACACATAAAGAAAATCTTTGCCAATATGAAGAGAGAAGGAAAGGATTTTTCTAGGAGAGTAACACCTTTGTTTGCAACAATGATGGTTCAACCTAATCAAGAAGAGGGTGTAGATTCAGGCATTCCTATTGAGTCTATCAGATCCATACCCATTGTACAGAGGAATGGGCTCACTGCAAGTTACTCAAGAAAGAGCAAAACACAACAAGATGACAATGTTCCTACACCTTTTAAATGATGCCTCCTCTTTCAGTGGTGAGGAATAGCATGACAACTATCTAAATTGTATGATTTATGTACTAATATACAAAAACAGGTAGCTTGATTGGAATATAATAAAAAAGAGAAGGCAATGGATGCTACAGCTAAAGAAGGATTGCTAGATTTAAAGAAGAGGGTCTAGAAGTTGGAAAGAAAAAGGAAATCAAGAAACTATGGGTTTTTAATTAAAAAAGCGCTAAGGAAAAGTTGGTATGTCTAGAGAGTTGAATTCTCTTCTGAGGATACAGATAGTTTGGGTGATCATGAAGATGCATCCAAAACAGTATTGAAAGAACAGTGATAAGGATGGCTAATGTTATCTTTAGTAGTGATGATAACCCATGTGGGAGGACGATGATGCAGGACTATGTTGATATATAGAATAGAAGACTTCATGGGTGGATGAGGTAGTTGTGGATATGCCAGTTGGTGAAAAACAAGAGCAGAGTGCAAAGGAAAGAGAGGTAAATACTAGTGTTGAAGTTAGTGCTGCTCCTACAACTATTAAAGAAATAACTTTGGCTACTTATTCAAATCAAAGCAGCTAAACCTAAAGGTGTTACTACTGCTGCTACAAACAAACAACTACAAGACCCAAGGCTAGAGGGGTTGTAGTTCAGGAGCCAAGTGAATTCAAAACTCTACAAGCATCAAACTTCAATGAACTAAGGTAACAAAGGTAAAGCAATCATATTGAGCCTAATAGTACCTTGAAAAAAGGAAAGATTAAGTTGCTTTGATGAAGATTTGGCAAGAAACCTTCAAGCTCAGGTTGGAGGGCTGAACTTACAACAGAGAAAGGCTGCAAGAAACAAGAGAAGAAACCAACTAGCTTTGATTGAGTCATGGGATAATGCAAAGCTATGAGAGGCAGTTTTGGGTTAGCTCAGAGGCTATCAAACAAAAGAACAAGGGAGAGATAACCATTAAAGAATGATCTAGACTATTTGTAATAGATTTAAACAAAAGAAAGAAAACACTTTGCAAATGCTTAGTGCTGAAGAGAAAAGAAGAAACGCACCACTCTTAAAGCTCAAAAATGAAATCAAATGTCTACCTATCTTCCAATAAACATAGGGTGGGATACAACATAATCAGTTGAAGAGCAAGAGCAATGAAAGCTGTTTGATAATGAAATAAGGAGAGTTAGTAAATAGTTTATTCCAAAGGATTATGAGGAAATAAAGAGCAAAAAAGGAACCGAAAGAAAGATCAAAGGGAAAGAGGATGAACTAAAATTTAATTAGTTCAAAGAAAGAAGAAAGTAGTAAGGAGACAAAGTAAAGGCATCAGAAAGAAGATGCTTGTAAGAAGAGAGGGGAAAGAGGCAACAACAAGAATCTTTAAAGAGCAAAGAATGTGGATGATAAAGAGACAGA
This sequence comes from Tanacetum coccineum, assembly GCA_026074375.1. Lineage (NCBI taxonomy): Eukaryota > Viridiplantae > Streptophyta > Magnoliopsida > Asterales > Asteraceae > Tanacetum > Tanacetum coccineum. Next base: position 17,107 of record BQNB010066665.1, read on the forward strand.
TAAGGCATAAAGAAGTTGAAGAAGTTGAAAGGCATTTGGTTGATAGTCAAAGATGATGTGATATATCGATTTGTTGCTATTCTCTTGCTACCAAACCACCAATGATTGTTGAATACAAGCTTCTTAGAGGAATGAATAATGGCACATTATCAATTGATAAGAGCTGTTAGACGTTCCATAGATATTAGGCTATAATCAGGATGCTTCAGGGTATTGTCAGAAGAAGATTTGCAGGATCTTTGGAAGTTGGTCAAGGACAAAAGCATGGTGATACAAGGCCTGAAGATGATCATGAAATAGTGTTGTGGGATAATTTAAAAGTCATGTTTGAACCAGACATAAGAGTGATGTATGGAGAAATTTACAAGGATACAAAGTGACTATTTGGAAGTTATTTGATTCATGTGGAGTGCACTTTGTAAGGTTTGAAAATGTCCACATCTTTATGTTAGTTGAAAAGAGATATCCCCTCACACCAATCACAATCACAAATATGCTTAACAAGAAACTTCAAACTGATTATTGGAATGAGATGTGCTACCAACTACTCAAGCTTATGGTAAAGCAGCAAAACGGTCAATAAAAGGTTTGAATGCATCTTCCTGATAGTGATGAAGACTTTTAACAAAGAAACTTAAAGATTCAGAAGATGAACATCAAGTTTAGGGGAGGATTGTTGGGACTTAAAAGACTTCAAGGATTCTTAGAGTTACTACTGCTCAGGTACATAATGGAAATTATGCTAAGTAGTTAGTAATGGTAGCATAAAGTTACCACTGCTAGTTACTACTGCTAGTATAATTTAGTAGTGATAGCATAAAGTTACTACTGTTAGTTGAAGTTAACACTGCTCAGAGTTGAAGACTGAAATATAAGCTAAGTAGTTAGTGCTGCTAGTAGTAATGTTAAGACTGCTAGTACATGTTACTACTGTGAGTATATATTAGTACTGCTAGTACTAATGTTACTACTGCTTATGTTTATTAGTGCTGCTGGTACAAAAAGTTTATGTTGCTGATTACAACTGCTTGAAGACTTACTACTGTCAAGAGGATAAAGACGGTTTAAAGAGATAAAATTTTTTTGGAGAACAAGAATACTTGTAAAGATAAGTATTGAGATATTTTTGTACAAGATATGTATAATGTATTTGTTTAAGAGATTATGTTTATGTTTAGAAAATATTATGATATCTAAGGAATGTATTGTAAGCCGACTAGGACTCCTTAGTCTATAAAAGGAGGCTATAGAAAGGCATTAGTTAAGTATAAAGTTTATAAAAGTTTTTTCATAGTTGTCAAGGTCGATTTAGAAAGCTTCAAGTTTGTTAAAACCTTCGTATTGGTGAAGAGTACTCGTATTTTAGATCTAATAATATTGGATCGTTTGGTTATATCTTTGTTCATTCAAGATTACTGTTCTATTCATTATACTTCTAGGTATTAAGGTGTAGATTTCGCATACACTTTAGTATACATACAAAGTTTCTACAACAAGTTATTTTGGATTTATCAGGTAATTTAACCTTTAGACATATCTATGGAATTCGATCAAGGATTGGGATCAACAGACTTTTTCTTCCCCGTTTTTCTAACGAAATAAATACTACCATGAATCCCAATCGTCCTCAAAACTAATATTTTACAATAGGATAAGGGGCATAGCAATTGTATTACTTAATAATTAATTGGGTTTAAAACCACATTAATTTTACTAAAGTGTAAGTACATATAAGGTAGGCTAAGGCTTTTTGGGTGTAACGATTCATTTAAGGGTGTCAATGCTCTTCATTAATAGTCCGAATTAACCAGAAAATTACGAGAACCATGAAAAAGGATAGGCTCGGTGGGTTGAGTTACTAGGGTATCATGCCTAAAGGTGAGTGCATGCAAGGGTGTGGGTAGTTTATATGATCGGTGTTGACCATCATAAGATATCAAAGTTTAAAACATGGGCTATTCCTAATGTGCTCCTTAATCAAGCAAATCTAAATACTTACTATGCGTCTCGGGATGCATCACAAATTCAAGTTCTAGAATTTTTATACTACGGTTCACTATATGAAATTTTTCAAACCAGAATTCCAAAAAAAGTCGACGAGACCATAGTACACCTCCGTACGACGGAATTAGACACGTGTGACTATCACTACTTACTCGAAACCAGGTAAAGATAAAATTCATCTTGGGTTACCGACGATAGGTACCCGAATTCCTAAAGATCTAAGGGGGAACCTCACATTTTTAAGGTGGAATTTTAAGGGTTATTGTGCTAGTCATATAAATTTCTATCCATGAGACGCTAGTAATACTCGGTTTTCGTTGGTATGTGTCTAAAAAAATTAATTTTTGGTAAAAATCACCCTTTTATGCTATGTTTCGATATATTACCCATCTTTTTTAAGACAAAAGCATATACAAATGGAAAGAAATAGTTTCTAAGGAGATTATTTAGCCCCTATCACTTATTGTGCACTTTTGTCCTCAAAGAGTTCATCTGGAAAGTACCCGTTAAAGAACAGATAAATGAAAAGATACGATAGGAAAAGAAACTAGTACTGCCCACCTGGTTTCTTAATAATGGAGAAGAAACATGCGATAATGGGTTAAATCGTCCTCTGAGAATCATCCAATGAAACTTCCTAAGAACTTCCAAGCTTCTTCTCATAAAATATAACCTATAATCAAAGACAGAGAAAACAATACCAGCAATAAAATGTGCGATGTACCAATATACAATTATGGATTTGAGGGTTCGACTTGATAGATAGCGATGAAATAAATTGTTAATCTTATTAGGTTTTGAAGGTTTATACGAGAAGACTACATCTCAAATGTTTGCACAAGTTTCATTTTCAAAAATAATTAAAAACTTTTGAGTTTTCTGGACCTGGGCGTTTGACGCCGTCAGGGTTGGTGTGACCCCGTCACAGTTTATGATGACGACAATCGGTGTTAATCGCGGGGGTGAACCCCCCAAAAAAAAAAAAACCCCGCGTCTCCACCGTCTGTGAAAATGAAATTTTTGTTTTTGATGAAAAATTTCCTGCACTTGATTCCATAAGTTAGTTTCTGTGTAAATTGTTGTATAAAACCTGAGAATTAACAATTCAATCATATGACTCGAAACTGACGCGAATTAATCTAAACAATTCATTTAACATGTTTGAATTTGGCTCAAAAGCCGGATAAATTCCCCTACACTTATTGTTTGCAAAATACCTTTGATTGAAATTAAGACGAGGTTAAAGACAATGCAAAGCATGATTACAAGATAATTCAAACATAATAAAACAAATAGTGAAGAATTAAAACACACATGACACTCCTAATATGCAGGAAAAGAAAATTGGGTTGCCTCCCAAGAAGCGCTTTACTTTATTAATGAGTCTTGTAGCTAGACTTGAAGTCTCACGTCCTTACGTTGTTTCATGGACGCTTACGTGCCTACGAATGAGCCACTCCTTCATATTTTCATCCACTTGGTATTCTGGCCCTAGGTTTAAGCAGTTCTTATACATAAATTTGTTCTTTTCATAAGGGTGCCTGAATCTGTTCATCAAATCATTTTGGCTAAGCTCTAGCAGTGGTGGGACTTTACTCCAGTTGATGTTCTTGAGCCTAGGTATTGTTGTGGCAGCCTTTGTGTGTATGTTGTCACAGATTTTGGTAAACAAGATAATCCCTTAGCGACGTCATTATTTGAGTTAGTGATTCTTCTAATGGGTATGCCCATCAAGACTTCAATCATGTCGTCATGACAATTTCTGCTTATGTCCTCTAACATAATAAAGTATGTGGATATAGGTGAAACTTCCTACAAACACGTAGACATCCCTAACAATGGCAACTAGGTTCTTTCCCGTCCCCTCTAGTCTATCTACCATTATTGTATTATAGGCTTTACGCGAGATAATATTCATTAGTAGAAAAGGGTCAAGATAGGTAGTGAATTTCCTAAAACCTATCATACATTTCATAAGCGGGGTCATCCCATAAGAATATTGTTATTCTTTCTCGGCGTAGTGTTCCCGCATTTTTGTATTCACTTAACTCAATGAGAACTTCCTCATCATCCGAGTCATTGTCAGAGTGAGGGAAATGGGAGACAAGAGGTGTCTCTACTGATCCATCATCAATCTCGGGGTTGTTAATATTGGTCTTATTGGGTTGGGCGGTGAAGTGATTGAGGAATTGCTCAATACTCTTTAGGCGAGAGACAATAAAGGCCAAAATTTTCTGTAACTCTTAGGCTCTGGTTTAAATCGTGCATGTAGCGCAGCTGGTTAGGAAGGACGGTTACGTATTGGTGATGGATTCGATCTCCTTGATTGAAGATTGGAATTTAGTCATGCCAATTACGAACAAACTACACAAAAAAAGATTAGACGTACAGGAAAGCTAATTTTGCGGGAATTAAGGTCTTACTTGAACAGATCAGCAAGTAGACTAAGCTAAACTATGATCAATACCTTACTATTCCCCATGCGGTGGCGCAAAAAACTTTGATGTTGTGGTTGTCGTATGACCTTCTACACGAGAAGTATTACACTCCTAGGCAGTTGCACCTATCGTGGTAGTGTAGTATGGGCAAGATCGGGGATTGTTTATCAATTGTTTACTCGAGGATTAGGTTGGGAAGTTGATCATGGTCTAACAGAATTCTAGAGAGGTTGAGGGATAAATATTCTCTTTTTGTATTTTTGTATTTAGAGAATGAAAAGCATGTAAAAAATCGTACGCAATTGAATCGAGTGGATTTAGGTTTTAGCTATTATACTAAATAATGTAATCTAACCTTAAATAGGTATAACAGAATAAAGATGGATGTAGATTGTGTCGTGTATTTAATCAGATGTATTCTCTGTCCGAAATTGCTTCTCCCAAAGCGTGTTGGTTTGCCTTGTCACACTTGTGAATGATCTCATGTTATTATGTTCCCAGATTAACGCAACGCGAACGAATTACTCACGAAACCACGTTCGTTCTACTAGAGAATGCCGCTAGCGCAAACGACATGCAAGGTAGTAAGATGAAGATTGTTACACGGCCCTTAGGAGTTTACTAGAGGCATTTGAAAGAGATCGCATTAAAAGTGGGAAATAGAACTCCTCTTATTTGGGTGCGGCAAGGTTTTAGTATGAAGTCTGTTACCAGATGGTATCTCTTATCTACCTACATATCTCGTTTTCCTAGACATATCAACAACGATGCGAGGACCAAAAAAGTGGTATTCTACCTCAAGTGAGAATAAACTGTGATAACATCATCATACAAGAGGCAAACACTAACTAAGATAATACATTCTAGGTTTCATACATTCATAAATAAGAACAACATGTTGAGACGGTTTAGCCAAGCATGTTAAGAATAAATCAAGAGCATAAATCACATAACTCATCGACATTATTGAATGATTAAGTAAACCTTACTTGATTAAAACATGAATTGGAAGAGGTACAATATGGTTTTTAGGCCTAAAATCATCTCCTATAGCTGCTAAACGAACTAGGGTTTGTACCCTCTTTTTATTCTAAAGTTACACCCTCCAAACCCTAAATTTGGGTTTGTATATATAAGAAAATTAGACACCGTCTTGAAATATGTGACGCCGTCACTTGATGAGTTGTGACGGCGTCGTGTATGGCTTGTGATGCCGTCTCCAGGCTTTGTGAGCACAAATCTTCAAGAGTCTTGGTGTTGGTTTGTAATCTCGTCCGTTTCTTCTCCAAATGAGCCCAAGTCACGTGTAATTCATCCAAATGTCTTCCAAATGAGAAATACCTAAAAAGGAACGATTAAGTACCTATTTTGGGCATAAACACATGATTTTAGGGGTTAAACGACCCCAAAAAAGTGTATAAAATGACACCTCATCGTAGATCTTAGTGGTTCCTTCAATTCATGTTTTAATCAAGTAAGACTATCTTAATCATTCAATATTTCTTGTTGTGTAATTCTTTATTGTTCTTGCTTTCTTCTTTAACCATGTTGGCTAAAACCTTTATTGTGTTTATTTATGATTGTATGAAACCTAGGATGTAGATATTAGTGTGTTGCTTCTTGTGATGAATATGCATGTTAGGGTCTTTAGGAAAACAGGCTTTTGTCTGTATCGCTGTTGAAATGTCTAGAAAACTGATTGTGTAGAAAGGATTACCATCGGTAACAGTATTCTACTACTTGCCACTATATGGTTGATCCACTCTTAATATATTTCAAATGCATTTAATATACTCTTAGGGGCCTTGTAATAGTCTTCATACTACCTTATTCGTGTAATTCGTTCATGACTTAGGAAATAATTACATAGATCATCACAAGTGTGACAAAGCAACAACACTAGGAGAAGCAATCTAGGGAGTAATAGATGATTAAATAAACATAATCTTTTATTATATTGTTATCACCAGTAGCTTAGTTTATTATTTAGTTTAATAGCTAAAACCAACCAAACCTCTCAAATATATGATTTCTCTGCTTTCTTATAAACATAAAAATACAATTATACTCTTCTCTCAACTCTTAGAATTTTGTTAGATCGTGATCAAGCCTTCCCAACCTATTCCCCTATAGAATGATAACAGCCCCCTAAGTCTTGCCTATACTACACTACAACGATTAGGTACACTGCCTAGGGAGTTGTAAAACTTCTTGTATAAGTCCCTTACGACAACCGCAACAACGTGGCATTGCGTTCAAAAGTGTTTTTGCACCATGTATGTTTACACGCTTAGTAAGTATAAAAACAACGGTTACTAATGTGACACATCACCTGTACGTGCAAATAACTTTGCTCACCAAGCTTTTGCACACCAAGTTTGTATAAAAAGAATGATTAATAATGTGACACGTCATCTGTACGTGCAAAACATTTTGCTCTCCAAGTCAATTTGCACGCATAGTGTTGTTTTGTAGTGATGTGTCTTTACGTGCAAAATATTTTCCACTTCATATTGGCACGCCATAATTAATTTACACCCTTAGTTTTCTTGTTGAATTTTGAAATTATTTGCACGCCATAACAATCGTTAGAGCATGAAAGTTTGTTCTCATTGGCAAAATGAACCTTTTTTTTACCTGCCTGAATTTCAATAGGAGTAAATTCAATACGCGTAGCAAAACATCAATTAGTTTGCCATCAAGTGTGATGCATGGGAATTGTTGTAAAATCATGCAACAAACCTGGAAGCGAGCTAAGCAGAATCCAAATCGCGTAAAGAAAACCAACACACATACACTACTAAGAGAAGTGACACACACGTATTGACCCAAATGTTTATGTTTATTTATTAAAGAAAAAGAATGAATGGTAATGGTTGTTAAGATCCCGATCCCGATCTTAGGATCTTATGATTTTACGATACTGCAAAGAAAAAATGATCTGGATCCTACATAGGATCTTTACATGCTTAAGATCTTATAGGATCCCGATCTTGACCATAGGATCTGAAGATCTACTCCTATCCGATCTTGCTTTTCTCGAACCACGAACAAAAAACTACAAATTTATTAGTTGTATTTTGTAAAATTTTAAAATACTACATGTTAATCTTTTTTAATATTTCATAATCATAACTTAGGACAACATTTATATGAAACATTCATATAACTTTATGTTTATGATATATAACAATTTGTAGATTTATATAATATTACAGAGACTATTAAGACAATGACATTATAGTAGGATCTTACGATCTCGATCTGACTTTACGATCTCGATCTTGCAAAGACGAAAACGATCCTAGATAGGATCTCGATCTTGAAAACCTTGGTATAAACACCCCTCCCCCCTCACCTCCTTATTGTAGAGATGAGGGGGAAGAAAAACAACCTTAAAACGAGTTGAAAGCAGCTGCTATAAAGGAGAATCCTCGACTCACGAATGCTCAGACTAAGCAGCATTTGACACCCTATATTGGTATATATAGAGTTCCATGAATCGACATATACATCCCTGTTTGACTATAATTTGAACTCAAGTTTCCTAAACCCCCTAAAGACAATTAATAAGTATTATATCTATATAACAATTTCCACACTTGAGTATTCATATTAGAAATCTTCGATACGCAGCAACCTCAACTAGTGCTGGAACCTCGAACTGGGGACCACCTTCATCAAGGCTCCAGTAGCAATACCAACTACTAACCTTGCTTCAATTTTGAATTGTAGACGAAACCCTATTTATGCCAACTAACCTCCTTATAGCCTTCGCAAGTGTATTACTTCGCTTCAGTTGATTAAAGCCATCATGTGCAAGCATCATAGCTTCTCAGCTACCCAACTCATCTTGTACTCATCTACCATACCCTGTAATTGATCTACCCATGACAGTGATTGATCTTTTCATGGCAGTCAAAATCCATAAAAACCTGTACGTCTGTTTGTAATCCACGATCAAACCCATCCAACGTATCCACACCGCCCGATGTTATGTCAAGTCTCGTGCAAAACCGTGATATCCAGGCTTCTAACTGATATTATATATTTATATATATATATATATATATATATATATATATATTTATTTGTATACATATATATATATATATATATATATATTATATATATTAATTATAATATGAGCAATTACTCCTCTTCTTTTACACATCACAGTCCCCTTATAGACTACCCTCTAACGACAGTATGAAGTGTCCTTCCAACAAAGTCAGTACCAACTTTTTGTTGTAAACCCTGGACTGTGCCACCCTTAAAGTATTACCACTCTGATCCTTGATGATCTTCATACCAAGTATATTTCCTTTTGCTTCATTTAGCAAACCCGTGGTAACACAGATCTCAGCCTTTCATCCACAAGAAATTACCATACCATCTATATAGAGAGATAGATGTATAAACATATAGTGTATACTCCTAGTAATAGTCGTTGATGTCATCACTACTTTCCTTGCAACCGTTGCTGAGCACATACACATGTGACCGAGCATCCATGTCTTCTTTTAATCTAGCATTCCACTTGGAAATCACCTCACAAGCAACTGTATCATTAAAAGTTAATAAATTATGTGCATATATCTTCTCCGCTTAAGCAACTACAAAAGTAGCCTCATTACTATCTTCTTTATACCTGAATAGTTCCCGTGTTGAGTGTTGCTCCCTATCACGTACGAAAAGATAGTCCAATAAATCTTAAGTTTGTACTTCCTGTTAACCAACTACATGATCAACACTCCCATGAGGTTTCACCTCAAATGTATGATCCTCCTGTGGTTCTACCTCAAACTCAACTCCTAGCAACACCTTCACTAAAAGTGTGACTACCCGATCCATGAAAGTTTCCTTGTATTCCCCAACCTATATTCCTACAAAGCACTACCTTTGAAGTAGCGTCATCTAACCTCCAAAGCTTATTACCCAACCTATATTCCGTTCAAGCATCCCTTGCTTAATACTAGCAAGCCAACCAAAAAACCCTAACATATCTACAAGTGTCTTAAATCTAATCACTAATGATGGTGACCTATTCAATAAGATCATGTGTAGACATGGTTGTTATTCATATATGCCCAAAAATACTTGAATAGGACCAGGATTGAGTCAGAGAAAATCTAACGTTCATTTGCTAAGAGTGTTACGTTTGTCTCCTTAGTACTCAACCATATTATTGTCAGTTGGTATCCCATTTGCAACACCTCAAAATGTTTAGCGACCCCATACATTGTTGTGTAGACCCCTGATTACAAGAATAAAGAACATTACCCGTCTTGATCTTACACCCAGTCTGATATTCTCCTAACTGCTTCCTACCCTTTAATGTCTTCCTTGTCATTGCCTGACCATCCAGGGTATATACACAATTAGCCTTCTTCTTCCTGATAGTACCACCAGCGAACCCCTTATAACCTTGTTCTCGCCTGACTGCATCTTCACGGTAAAACCTTCTTTTTTAAGAGCACCCAGCGATATCAAGTTTCGCTTTAATCCCACAACATACCTGACGTTGTCCAACACACAACTTGACCTATCCCTCATTTATACTTGTACCTTACTTGTCCCCCATACACGACATTCCCTACCATCACCACATAGAGTTACATTTCACCGTCATACTCTTCAAAATCAAACAAGTAATCTCTCTTGTATGTCATATGGTATGAGCCCTTGAATCTATGTCCAGTCCAAATTAAGGTTGCTCAATATCTTAACCATCATTAATCAGCATTGTCATACCCATCAGCTTAGAACCGTAACCTAATCTTAATTCCTAACAAAATCTTGAGATTTCTTTTGATTATACCTAGGACAATCCCTCTTCAAATGCTCCTCATAATTGCATATGTAACACCTAAGTTTACTACCTCTACCTCGTGACTTCGACCGCACACTACCACTTCCCTGCTTCATATCATTCTTTGATCAGATTGACTGTCCTGCAACTTACATAACCACTTCACGCATCCATCACCCTTTGCTGTTACGTAGCATCTTCTGAAGTTCCCCCTAGAATTAAGTGTGCCAGCACGTTCTTATCGAGCTTTCAAAGGTCTGTGTGCTCGATTGTACAAATAATATGAGTCTCTATGACAATCAATCTCCATATGGATGATGGCAAAGACGTAAGCAACAATAATGCCTAATCCTCATCTGATATAGCAGTATCTATAGCCGCCAAGTCATCGACCAACTTGTGAAACTCATCAATATCGCCCAGTCTATTTCCTTTAACTTGATGCATAATAAGATGGTGTATAGTTCTTCTTCTCGTTACATAAATTGATTAGCTAAAGACTTCGTCATGTATAAAGTCTCAAGCTTTGTTCATATCCTCGATGCAGTCATTTCCTTGTTGACCTCCCGTAGGACCCGGTCACCTAAACACAAAATCAATGTGTTGTAAGCATTTTTCTGAATGACGTTATCGTACGCCACAATCGTAGTTGTAGGTAACTCCTCCAATGCTGCATCTAATCCCTGCTGTTTTAGCAAATCCTTCATCCTTACCTGTCATAACCTGAATGTTGGTTATAGTAGATCTCAGATCAGGGTGAAGACAATCAATAGCCTAGCTAATTACTAAGATGTGGTGTTACCGGAATAATCACTTTCGAAGTCGTGTAATCACTTTCCAAAGAAGATTATTCGACCCTATGCCTGGGTTACAAGAATACCTCCTTGGGATTATAAACGAAGTTGTTTGTTCTTGTTCTGAGGGACGCGACAGACGCTAAAAAGCTGATTCTTGAGTTAGAACTTTCTAGAAATACTTGTTTCAAAAGTCATAAATTATGTAATGAATTTGAATGATATGATGATGTGTCGTATGTATTGATTTGACTAATTACTATTACAAGTTTCAGTTAGGATGGAATATGTGACCAGTACCTTTAATGAGGGTGTTTTTGAAGTGCAACAAACATTACCTATGTCTCAGGTACAGTCATCTTTACATTACTGTAAAATTTATTGTAAGAGAGTATTCTCATTCTTGTAATGTGTAATGCTATAAAACGATTGGTCTCTTAGGTATTGAGCATTCGTGTCGATTTAGTCAGATTAGATCATAAATGATAAAATACATACTTTTAATTAGGATTAATTATTCTCTAGCATCAGTGTACACATACAACACTATGCTTTATAATTCGTAAACATTTGTATTAACAATATCTATTTTCTCCAATTAGATATGTTATCTAAATAATCTAATTTTTATACGTTGTTATTAGGCTCATCTTGTCTATTGCAAAAGTAAACAACCAGTCTCAGACACGAATAAACATATGAATCCTTAGTTAAAAACATAAGGTTTCCATCCATGTAATAATTATCTCAAGTGAAATATACCATTTAAGACTTGCTTGAATGATATATTGCATTGTGTTGGACTTAATTTCCACATATGTCTATTACAATAAACATTCATTCCAAGGTTGTTTGTTTTATTCCCTAAATTCCCAAGTGAAGTTCCATTCCAATCTCAAGGATTAACATCTAGCTTAGATGGAATGATGCTTTCATTATGTTACACAACATATGAATTTTTAGAAAAAAACGTAGTGCTCCCACTTGATGTCAGGTGTACTCAGGAGTTATATTAATTTAATCAAAAATCATATTGTAATTAAAATTAAGATTTTAGCTCCTAGATGCATGATCCAATCCACACTTGGATTTTTTTATCTTCTATACTTTATAAATATTATGTTAATTCATAACCTTTGATTACTACACTTGTCCTCGTAAAGGTAATCATAAATAAAGTAGTTATAAACTTAATTGTTCATATTACACAAAATATAGGACTTGTAACCCTTTGATTACATATCGTCCTCGCAAAGGTAATCATTAAGGAAAGAGTTATGATCCTTAATTCGCCATATGTCAGATTCAAGAAAACCTATATAACAATTAGTTATCTTTATATAATTAATGCGTGTGGAAAAGAAAATTTTAATCATAGCCAATCACTTGAGTAAGATTAAAAACTCTTGTTATCAGTCAGGCATTAACATGTATACAATTTTGTCTTTATGAGCCTTTCTTCAGAAGAAACTCATTTTAAGCTCACATTTTAATGTTTAGTGAAAGATCAATTAAGCTCAAAACTTTAATTGCCTTTTAAGGACATGCTATTTGTCCATACACTTCTAGTTTAAGATATTATCAATTCAAGATGTGATAATTCTTCTTATAAGTAGAGGGTTACAATTGACTTTTACTTATATTCCTCAGCATTAATATTAAAATATCACTCTATTGATGAGGCATCCTTGCGGATTTATGAATGAGAGTTACATTATCCTTTGGTTCGACATTTTCATGTTTTAACCTTAGTATGACATCAACAAGTGAATTCCATAGGTTATGTATTTTGTTCTTGAATATCTTCAAGATCTATAGATACTCTCACTTACTTTTGTAAGAAGAGATATACTTCTCAATTATTATGTATTTAAGCAACATTAAATTGTTTCTAAATTTTGGGACAACAAAATGCATTTTACAGTTCTCATCTCTAGCTTGTTAATCATATGCTTAATAAGATATTAACAAATTTCAAAACTTTAATCAATACATACTGGGATTTATCCCAATCCATAAATAGATTATGTCTTGAATACTTTTTAGGTTGAAACTTTATTGAGTGTATCCATGACACACGCAAAATTCTAACCTTGATCGATTTTTGGAGGTAGAGCAGTTAAAGTTATCAGAAATCAAACAATATGAATATAGTTTGTTTCAACACATTAGATATATCATAATAATGTGGTATTCTATGTGGTATTGGGAATTGTGAGACTCCATCAGAATTCTCTAGATAACTTAATTCTCTTTGGATAAATACTCACCAATTGGGTCGAGCCAAATTGAATCGAAAGTATTTTAAACCAAGTGCATGCTATTACGTATATATCTTTGAATAGTATAATAACTCTATGTTCATGTGTTTCAAGAAAACAGAACATGTCAAGTATATGTTATAAGTCTTTGAATGATTCAAGGACCTTATTGTATGTGTTAGTCAGAAGACATAATAGATTTTACTATTATTTTATGTTTATGAGTAGTGATGAAATCAAGAACTTTATAATTATGTCTTAACAAGAACATATTATTCTAACTAAAGTAATTATGAACGCAAAGTCTTGAGTTCAATAGTAATTTTCAGTTAATTTTATACTTTATAATTATGATTATTTAATTTAACAATAAGTTTATTAACTAAAACATGTAGTCAAAATGTTAAAGTAGCTTACTATTATATCTCGACATTTAATTGTAATAGGACAACAAACATCTTGTGTTTTAAGTTCCTAATAAAATGATCAGCTTCACTTACTTGCGGGTCAAGTGAAGCTAATAATCATATCGTTATATGTTGTTCCTTGCACACACTTAAGATTTCTCCCACTTATGTACGGGACAACATTATTTAATTCAATATGACATGTGCTCGAAAGTATAAACAATATGATAATGTCATAGATATCACAAGTGGATTTCGAACCATAACATTTAATAAGGAATTGTGGATTATTATTCTATAGATAACTTTTCGGAAAGCAACATCGGAAAGACAACTGGTTATCTATAAAATAAAATGCAATTTTCCTCAAACCATGGTCGTTCATATTCAGAAAGTAATGAATTATTTCAAAGAGAGCTGGAAATAATATGGGCAACTAACAAGGAAATGAATCTTGTAGCCCCCACTGAATTTGACATTATAACATGAATGGCATTAGTTACCACTGGATTTGTCAACATTGTAAGTGTTACATTACCAGTAGAAAGCAAATAGCGATTTATTTACTTTCCTATTCACTCAAAATGCCTACAAGTAGCAATGTACTTAGGTATTGAAATGAGTATATAAATTTCTACTTATGTAGATGAGGGACTAGCCATTCATGCTTTCATTAGCTTGAACATTTTAGCATGCAATTCCTCCTTAATCGGTCTGCCTAGCCACAAGGGTGTTTAGCACTATAAGGAATGAGTCAAGAAAATTTACCTAGAAGACCTGCTAGCAATTTTCTTTACTCATGCAGTTTAAACTCATACATCGTGACAAGTGCAAGATGTCATTATTTTGGTAGCTATAGACAAAATGTACTCTAGTTACACAAAGTAATTTATCTTTCAAAGATTTCATAACCGGAAGAGGGTAATGAAAGATTTAAAAGTGAGTTTAAATATAAATGACGATAATTCAATTATAACCGTATCATATTCTTGTCAACCAATGAGAAGAGATAGGAGTAAGTCTCACTCTTTTTACCAGGAAAAGAGACTATGTTTGTCTTCTATGAGAAAACAAACTTTCGTTACGAATTTTGTTTGCAATATAAGATTAATATTAGAACATAGAAAGTTTAATTTTTATTTTCAATAATTAAATTCTTAATAGAATTAACTACCCAATTAGTTTACTAATTAAGACTAACATCCAACTTGACCTCCCACTTATTAACAAAGGTCTGACCAATACGAAAACAAGTAGGTCAAGAGGTAAGGCGAGCGTTTACTGCATTTAATGCAAACTCTTAGATTTATGAGACCAGTCATAACATTAGTAATCATATAATAATGTCATGAGCATGTTTAGTTCTCATCTTATGCCTCAAGTCCGAGGTCTGACCAGGTAACCGGATTTAAGTCCACCAAGCAAGAACGCGCAAAAATAGTTAGAGGTCTGACCAGTGAACCAAATTTGCCATGGGTTGTAATGAGCCTGAGGTCTGACCAGAGAGGCCAAGCCAAATGCACGTGTTCTTGGTTGGCTGGCATTGACTTAAAATTTACATAGGGGTATTCACATAAATGTGTTAAAATCGTGTACAAAGAGGCATGCAAAACAACTTTGTAGCACTAATTTTAAAAACCTTTTATAAATGACATTGTAGTGATACATTGGTTCTCGATAACTCCAATCAAACGCGCAAAGAAGCGGAGAACCAGGTCAGCGCGAAGCGTATTGAAAACCTGGATTCTTTAGGAAAATCCATATTAAACTTCTCTTATAGTTTGTTATAGTGGATGAGCCGTACTTCCCAATAATCCATAATTTTCAGTTTTTAATTAATCTAGAAATCAAGTTTCATAGTTTATAGTCTTATTAATTTTCTCAAAAATCAAGTTTTCCACGGAACAACTAACAGGTCACAATGAACATGTATTATGCGTGTAATTAATAGACTTGTTTTAATATCATTTTTCACTAAGTATTAGTCATTATTGCATACATATTAGGCGTGTAAACGAGTAATCAAGTAAAATATATGCACATAAGAGACAAATACAAAAGTATGACATTAAATTAAACAAGTAAACATGTAAAATCCGAGTTCTCAAGCGATTCTTCCCCAATTGGAGAATCATAAGACCCTCACTAGTTTTCATCAATGTGCCTAGATTGTCTCATTCATCACAAAAGTGATTGAATGGGTCTTGTGGCCGAAAAAGAAACAAAATCAGACTAAATATGTAAAAGATCTAGTTTCTAAAAATAAGAGATTTTAATTACCATAAATAAAAATCAAGATCTTTTAGATATATAGTGTGATCTTACTATAAAAGAGGGAAACAAAAATCTACTAAATTAACAATTTAATTTTATTCCTTTTTAATTTTGTTTAGCAATCATAAGTTTTCAAGATCTAGATCTAACATATTTTATTTAATTATGGCAAGGATTTGCATAATCTTTGCCATATTTGCAAGAAAACAATAAATAAAATATACAACGCAGTAGATCAAGCATATGAATTAAATTTAGGCGTGCACAAAACGAGTTGACTCGTGATGCCACTGTTGTGATTTAACAAACTAGGTAACCAAATTAGCAACGAGTACGCAGCGGAATGGATCTAGTTTTAGCATATAGATTAACACATAAATAAATTAAACAAGTAATTTACTGACCTTTTGTTTAATGATAAAAATCAATAAACTTACGCCGGATCTTGATCTTGAAACGAGTGATTAAATTACCACCTCTACGGTTGCTCACACAAACACGTCAACCGAGTACGAGTTGATTGCTAGTCTACCTTCACGAACCAAACACCTTGTGTTGTATAATCGAACCAAACGCACCACTTGAGCTTGAACTGATTGAAAACCAATAAACCGAAAAACCCTAATTCGGTTAGGGTTTTAAACCGAACCAAAATTCCTTGATCCGAATAACAAGAAACCCTAGTTAGGGTTTATAGTTTCAATCAAACTATGAAACCACCAATCAAGCACCACGTGTGAATCTTGAATCACCAAAGAAGTGAAACAAGAAAACCAAAAAACCCTTATGAGGGTTTGTCGAATTCGGTTAAGGTGAAAAACTGAAAAAATCCCTTAATAGAGATTAAGGGGTTTCGGTTAGGGTTTGTGGGGGAGAGAAGAGTACCAAAATTTTTTTAGGGTTTGGAGATTTGATTTGTGAATCAATCAATGAATAAAGAATGAGGTGTAGGGTGGGGGTTTATATAGGCTCCCAACCCTAACCCAATTCTTGTAGAATAAGAAAACTATTTTTCCTTTTCTTCCCTCTTTCTCTCTAAACGAACCAAACACCCCTTTCTAGAACCTTTGAGGGTTCGGCCAAACAAGGGGCTCCCTCGGGTTCGGGTTTTGTTCGTTTTAGTCCCTTGGTTTATTATTTAAATATTCGTTATACTTAGTTAAACAATTAACGGTAAATAACGACTATTTAAATATTATCGTGAAGTAAAACATACTCTATGTGTTTAACGCGTGTGCCCCCAATAAGCTCACGTATTTCTAACGTATAACTTGCGGAACCGACTAATATATTCCAACAGCTCCCACTTGGGAGGCGGAGTAGCAGGCTTGCAGATATACTGATAATTGGCAACGTCTAGCAAACACACACAATTACCTTTA
>BQNB010066666.1:0-34476 GCA_026074375.1 Tanacetum coccineum
AGATGGGTGAATAGTAAAATGGGTTTCGCGCCCATTTTTTTGATAGTTAAAACTGTTATTACTTTGGCCTTTTGACACTTTCAGTCCCTTTCATTCCTTTCTTCTTTTCTAGTTATAAATAACTTTGGGAAAGTGCAAGTTTGGTCCTTGGAGTTTATAAAAAGAAAAGTGGGTTTTGTTTTGGGTTTGTTGACTTTTGTTGACCATGATTTGGCTGAGGCTTGACTTTTCTGGCTTCGGCTTCTTTTTGTACTCTTCTGATTCTCGTGTCCGTGCTTGCTCGTTTTTTGACTGTTTTTTTGTGATTTTAGATATATCCGTACCTGCACACACAAAACACAAATACAAGCATATTTTTGCCATTTTTGGTCTGTTTTGGGTTTAATTGGGTCATTTTAGGTACAAACGGATATGTGTATTCTACACTTATCAACTATCATCCAACCACTCATTTTTATATTCACACCACCACCACCACTATCATCTCATCACTCTTTTTTTCACACACACCACCACCATCTTTGATAGATCTTGGTCGACACCTTATGTAAGCCAACACCTTTAAATATTAACACCTTAAACTTTTCTGCCCACCATGATTGAACACTAAAAACCTATAAAAAAACTCTTTTTCTTCAAGATCTATCATCTACAACCACCACGACCACTATCACCCCACCACTCATTTTTTTCTTCACATCACCACCACTATCATCTCACCACTCATTGTTTTCACACACACCACCACCATCTTTGATTGATCTTGGTCCACACCTTATGTAAACCAACACCTTCAAATACTGACACCTTAAACTTTTCCGGCCTCTACGATTGAACACTAAAAACCTATAAATGCAATACATAAATCTGCTCAAACCTATCATCCACCACCACCACTCAAGATAAGTATTTGGAAATTAAATAGAACCTTTACCGAGGATTTCAAATATCAAAACCCATTAATAAACCTTAGGAGGGTTTTCAAAATCATATTAACATGGAAAAATGTGCCGCCCAAATTTGAAAAGCCACTCGTCAAGATCAGAAAAGCGGGTCGGATCAGTTTCATCGACGGGTATGTTTCATCGTCAGCTCTGTTTTGTCGCCAGATTTGTTTCGCCGTGGCGGTAGCATCAGTTTAACTTGGTGGGTGACCACCAGATGTATTCAGCCTCGATTTGGGTGACCACTAGATCTCTTCAATTCTGATTTGTTTTCTTTATGTTGGGAGGATTAAAGAGGGTGGTGGTTAGTGGTGGTGATAGAATGATAGATCTTGAAGGCTAAAAAGTTTTTACATTTTATGTTTGTGTATGTTTATTTAAACCTCAGATAGATAGATAGATCTTGAAGTCTAAAAAGTTTTTTTGTTTTATGTTTGTTGGTGTTGAAAGAAAAAAAATAAAACTAAAAGACTTGTAGTCATTTAATTAAAAGAAAATAAATAAAAGAAAATAATATTTATTTAAATATTCACGGGGAAGAAGACAAGGGTATTTTAGTCATTCGACTTTTGGCCAGGGGCTAAATTTGTAGCCAAAAGTTCAAAATGAGGACCACCATTGCATTTTCGAAAGGATTGGGACCAAACCTGCAATTTTGCCAAACCACAGGGACCAAAATTGCAATTTACTCTATTTTTGTTATTGGATCTTCTATTACAGGATATAAACTGACTAATTATCCTATAAGTTAATTGAATGGAGAAAAAAATTAGTATGTGTTTGTATATATCAGTAAATGCAGGACTACTTATCTTATAAAATCATCATCGCCCAAAGGAATATTTGATGAGAAAAAAATTAAAAATAAATAAAAAAGAAATGTTGATGCGGACCTAATGCAAAAAGGGAAGCCGACTTCGAGAGACCATTTTGTAATGGCAGCTACTTCCGAAGTTATCTTCTACGCGATCAATCTGTTCACATAAACCCAAGCAAGCGAGCCAACTTCGTGTACCCGGTTTCCATAGGTCGACCTGCTCCCATTAACTAAGATCATTAAACAGGGATGTCGTCGAATCCTATAAGTTAATAGGAATAACCGATCATATGGAACACATGTACAGAAGGATGCTCCTATTAGAAAAGTTCTCTGAAAGCTTTTGACGTCATAGAGGAGGGCGTAGGGTGTACACATGTACTATGCATCTTTTTTCTGAAGTGAATGTTGAGTAATACAATCATTCTATATAGAAAAAGAGATACATGGTAGAAATGGGGACCGTACGGTATATAAACAGACACACTGTGTATGTAAATAGAATGCCGTTGGTGAAGTCACACATTCAATCCAATTGGTTTTTAGAGGAAAGATGCGAAATAGTACGTTAAAGTATTTAGGATTGGAAGACCTTAAGAAACCAAGTTATGTACCTGAATGAAGGAAGTATAAGCCAGGCCAGGAGGGCATCTTGTGAGTGCAATTACATATGAAGTTTCCTCTAACGTATCCGGTTCCACGCATGCCTCACCGACAACCAATTCAACAAACCGCTTAATAGATTTCAAAACCTCATGTCGATGGCTGAAGGGGTATATATGTAGCATTGAAATAAGGCTCAAATTAAGATGTAAAATGATGTTTTGAGGCAACTGATACAGCTGCAGTCACATATATGACATGATTGCCTCGTCATTGTGGGCACACCATCAAACAACGTTTAATGAATAACACATGTCATCATTACCTAAAACACTATAGAACATACCTACATATTCTCAAACCATCCACAATAGACATCGATTTTATTTCAAACAGTGCGTAACTAATTTCTCAAACTATGTAGATTCCTAGTTTATTAGTCCGTGATCATGAACCTGTGAAATTACACGTTAAAGAGTTCAAGACAGTGATGAGAATGCACATAATGGTGTCGGTGTGAAAAGATGGGGGAAATATGATATAAGTTTTGTACGCGAACAGTGTGGGTATAAATGAATTACGTCTTGCATCTTTTGTACACAACTTAACACCTATTTTCTGACCCTTTGCACACCCAGGTCAGTAAGTGCAAAGAGTGATAGTCAAATATCGTAAACAATATGTACAATTCCATGTGTAGATGGGGTCAGGAATCGCAAAGTTTTTAGATGTCAAAAACCAGAAAAATAGCGATCTTAACAAATCATCATAGCCCAAAGGAATTATGTAAGTTAAAAGAATAGAACGATTTTAGTAAGATACCTGAATCAAACATAGTGGTTCAGTTAAAGAGAATGTTCTTTAACCACAATCTGCACATGAGAAGTATACAAATAATAGTTAACCAAAAGCAAAAAAGTAATAGGTACATAGACGATGAGAAAATAGTTAAAAGTCTAAACCATCATCTGTAGAGAGATTCCAAGCCATGAATGAAAATTGAAGGCTGGTCAGAATATCTAGGATCGTGTCAGAGCGTATTCTGGAAGATTAATTATGTGTGTGTATTGTGTGTGATCTTGTGTGGTAATAAAGAAAAACAAAAAAGGCAAGACTGGTACTTTTAACCTAGCTCAAACCCAAGAGCCCAAGTGGACTAAAACGACGTCATTTTAGCCGCTGAATGAGTAATACATGATTAATGCACATTGTTCGGCATCACTGGCTCACTACAACCATATAATGTCGAAATTTGGCCCACGAACATACAAATGACGTAAACAGTCATTTACGTGGACATTTAAGCATTTAATGATGATAAAGCAAGGATCGGGTCTGCATACTTTAAAGAACCACCAAATGAAGGTCGTGGTTGCAACCATAAAAACAATGTGGTTGCCCTGCTAATAGACACCATCTAGTTAGCAACATTTTGTAAGAGATCAATGCAAAAGAAAGTCGTCATTGCCTTGGTGTATTTCAGTTATGGTGTCATATTTAAACAACACACAAATCACAGACTCTCTAACAGCGCTGTCACAATATTACTCACAACACACACACAAGACACGTCTCCAACCTCGCTAACTTGCATCGAACCATTACACTCACACAACTTCTCACCAACATTCTAACTCAGACGAACTGACACGTTTGTGAAACCAAACTTGCTAACAAATATGTGCCAGTCCTCTGATATGACAGAGAGTTTGAATATCGCACAAAATTTCAATCACAACAGCGTTGCAATCATTAAGCAACAGATAAAACTTGTAAAACACGAATAACTTACATGCATCTGCCAAAGTACACAATAGCAACATCATAAGCAAGGGCCAATGTCAAGAACCACCGCCACATATACCTAAACCATTAATAAGGGACAAAAAAACTGGAAGCATAAAAACTATGTTAAGAGATGATCGTCGAGGGAGAAATTGTAGTTTTAAATCATTCAATGAATGAGTTGGTATGAGCTGGTAGACAATATACCAAAAACCAAAATGAAAAAACAGGCCGAAGAAATATTAGGCAACAAAGTATCCAAAGTATATTGAAACTAAGGCTCGGGTTTACAAGGAATAAAAATCGTCACCAAACATAGTCCATGGTTGCAACCACTAGCCATAGTGGTTGCCTCACCATAAAACGAAGATGGTGAATGAAACTATGAGAAACCGTAATACATAAAGTAATCATCATCACCATAAACCTGATACACATAGTCACACACAACCAATTGACTCTTCCAGAGTACCACCTGACATAAACATATGGCTCGGGTTTGTGAATCTAAAAACTGAAGGCAACACTGGTATTGGCTGCAACCTTAAACTTGATGAGGATGCCACGCCAAGATACCAATGCCCGCATAGTACAACCAACAAACATGTAACCACAGACAATCAACATCATCAACAAAATTAGAAATAAGCAACCAAGCAAACAACGCGATGGAAAACTAGTAAGGATGTAACCAACACAAATAGCCTAGTACCTTACAAAGATACCCCGCACTTAGAATATTAAAACACATTCAGTGGTCTAAACAATGTCGAGTTAACCCAAAATCTTTACAGCAGCATACTACAACCATCAAACATGTAACCACATACAATCAACATCATCGCCAAAATCAGAAATAGGCAACCAAGCAAACAGCGCGACGAAAACCAAGTAAGGATGTAACCAACATAAACAGCTTAGTATCTTTCAAAGATACCCTGCACTTAGAATATTAAAACACATTCAACGGTCTAAACGACACCGAGTTAACCCGACATCTTTACAACAGTAAGAATTTCTACGTTAATAGTTTGAGACACACACATAGATACCAGCATTCGCTAGAACTCATCTAACAACTCATACCAAAGAATGCACATCACATATTAATGTTCAAATACACCACTGGCCCAAAAAGAAAGAAGCCAAATTATATAAAAACTCATTAAACGGCTAAAGCAATGTCGTTTGTGCAAACCTATTCTAACACGGACGATATAACCTACCAACCTGAGAATGAAAATTCCATACGATATACCAGCCATGGCTGCAAACCTGATTCAAGACAGGATGCCCCGCCAAGATACCAGCATTCGCTAGAGGACACAAACATATAGAACCATCATAGCCATGCCAACAAACCATGTACAAGTCATTCCAAATCATCTAGAACCCGCAACAATGTGGCAATACCCTTTCGAATACATACAAAGTCATTAAACAACTAAAACAAGGCCGTTGGGGAGTCCAAACAGGAACAATAACACATAATGCATCAACCTGATAATGCGGCCATGGCTGCAAACCTAATCCCAGACAGGTTGCCCTGCCAAGATACTAGCGTTCGCTAGAAAACGCAAACGCACCGGCTAAGGCTGCAAGCCTGATCCAAGACAGGCTGCCCCGATAAAAACATCAGCACCCGGTGGAACACATAAATGCAACCAATCATGACTACCACTTTAACCTACAAACATTCAAATCATTTGCTTTTCACAATATAGTCATTTATTAACTCATACCAAAATATTTGGTACACCTGCGTGACCAAAATAAGCCAACAATAAAAAACATCCATACCCATTCCAAATCAAATTAAAACATCATCAACAAATACAATCAACAAAACACCCAAATTAAAACCCCAACTTATGCATGCAAACCAACACAAACCCCAACTTACGGTAACTCAATCTCACTAGCAAGCACCTAAAATACCCTAAAAATCTACATCCCAACTCATCCATACACTAAAACCATAAACCCCTTGTTCATCGACAAACATAACCAATAAAACACCCAAATCAAAACCCCAACTTATGCATGCAAACCAACACAAACCCTAACTCACGGTAACCTAATCTCACAAACGACCTAAAATACCCAAAACAAAACCCACATCCAACTCATCCATGCACTAAAGAACCATAAACCCCCAAAAAAGCGTACATAAAACCCACAAATAACCCACGGAAAAGATAAGCACAAACCGTAATGTAGCACGATCGGGTGATAATATCTAAGAGTGTGTCAGAGCATACCCCAAAAGATTCAATATATGTGTGTTGTGTGTGATCCGATGTGGTAATAAAGAAACACCAAAAGAAAAAAAGGTATTTTTAACCCATCCCAAACCCAGAATCGCAAGCGGACTAAAACAACGTCATTTTAGCCGCTGAATGGGTTTTATATAATTAAACCAAAGTAAAAGGATAAACTAGATATTTGAAATAAGAAAAGATTCGACGTTGTTTGTTTGTTAAGAGGCTATGAGTATGAATCTGATTCGTACATTTGTATGTGTGACAAAAAACTCTTAATTTGAAGAAAATAATTTTGTTTGTTTTTTAATGTCTAAATGATTAGAACATAAAAAATATTAGTTTTTATATCATTAAGAGATAATAATTTTTTTTTAAATCTTGTTAGGCAAAAGATTTAAACCTCTTAGGCTGGATGGAGTAGTAACACCCAACTTACCTTACACCTCAGCGCCACGTCAGCTTTCTCTCTCTAACTTTACCACTCACCTTTCAACCGTAATAACACTCACCTTTCAACTAAACTCAACTTTCATTAAAATACTCACTTTATATAAAATGTACCCTACTAAATACCCACACACACTCGCAAACCAAATAAAATAAATTTAAAAAAATAAAATGGGTCCACTTTGTTACCACTCACCGGTGGTGAGTGGCTCACCGAATTAGCATGAAGTCGCGCGTGAGTTTAAACGGTCGGCATAGAAGTCACCATGATGACTTGTACTTTTTGTGGTGACTCTTCCTCAGGGTAAAGGTCTTAAACAAGGTGATCCTCTTTCCCCTTTTCTTTTTATATTAATCATGGAAAGTCTTCATTTGTCTTTCCAACGTATTGTGGACGAGGGTATGTTTAAAGGGATCAAATTAGGTGGAGATATGGTCAATCTATCTCATATGTTTTATGCGGATGATGCGGTCTTTGTTGGACAGTGGTGTGAGAGCAATATTACAACTCTTGTTCATGTTCTTGATTGTTTTTATAAGGTGTCCGGGCTTCGTATAAACATGAGTAAAAGCAAAATTATGGGAGTTCATGTGGATGACGAAAAGGTGAATAGAGCTGCCGATAAACTGGGATGTCTTGTGTTCAAAACCCCATTTGCTTATTTGGGATCAATTGTGGGAGGGAATATGTCTCGGAAGCACTTGTGGAACGAAACGGTAGATAAAGTCAAGATGAGATTATCTAAATGGAAAATGAACACACTTTCTATTGGAGGTCGCCTTACCTTAATCAAATCGGTACTAAGTTCTACTCCTTTATATCACTTTTCGTTATTTAAAGCCCCGGCGGGAGTGTTGAATTACATTGAATCTCTTCGTAGTCATTTTTTTAATGGACATGATATAAAGAGTAAAAAAGCGTCTTGGGTTAATTGGAAAAAAGCTCTTGTTGCCAAGGATAGAGGAGGGTTGGGCATATCGAGTCTTTACGCGATGAATAGAGGTCTTTTGTTAAAATGGGTTTGGCGTTTTGTTACTCAAAAGAATACGTTATGGGCTAGAGTCATTCAAGCCTTACATGGAGTTGATGGTAGGATTGGGACATCTCTAAAAGGTGGCCAAAGATCTTGCTGGACTGAGGCATTATCCAAGAGGTGAATAATTTGGGTCAAAAAGGCATTTTATTTTATGAGTTCAATAGTATTAGCTGGAAATGGGAGTAAGACCAGATTTTTGGGGAGGACAAAACTGGTGTGCAGGACGGTATTCTTAAAAACTATACAACGGTTATATGCTCTTGAATCATGTAAGCTGATTTCTGTTGGTACGAAATTGTCTCATTCTAGCATTTGTTCCTCATTCCGCAGAAACCCTAGAGGTGGTAATGAGTTGGACCAGCTTGTCAGGTTGGAGGACGATTTAAAGGGTGTTGTTCTCAGCTCGAACGATGATCGTTGGGTTTGGGAATTGGAAAGTACGGGGGATTTTTCGGTGTCATCGATTCGTAACTTGATTGATAAGAAATTCCTTCCTAATGTTGAGCTAAAAACGAGATGGAACAAGTTCATCCCTATCAAAATTAACATTCATACTTGGAAGATTATGACTAACTCTCTCCCTACTAGATTTAATATTTCATGCAGGGGAATTTGCATCGACTCCATTCTATGCGCAACCTGTGGTAAAGGAGTGGAAACGACTTCTCATTTGTTATTTTTCTTGTTCGGTGGCGAGGGACGTGGTAAAGCTTATTACGCGCTGGTGGTGTATTGATGACGTAGAGTTGGAATCCTTTGACGACTGGGAAATATGGTTTGATAACGGTCGTCGTTCCTCAAAATAACAAAAGATGTAGGAAGGCGTTTTCTTCGAAACTTGGTGGTATTTATGGTTGGTTCCGAAAATAGGGGAATCCTCTTCAATACCAAGAGGTCCTGTGAAAGGCGCTTCTGTTCGTTGAAGTTTCAAGTAACTCTTTCTATTGGTGTTCGCTATAGGAGTTAATTTTTTCGTTCGGTTGGAATGATTGGTTGAAAAACCCACATCTTATTTCCTTGTAATATCTTTTCGGGGTGCTTTTAGTGTAGTTGGGGTTTGAGGTGTCGGGGCTTGTTTGGGGATTCTTCAAAATCCACCCCGGAGTGAAAACCAGTGGCTCGGCCTCCGTGGTGGGGGGTTTTTCTTTTGACAGAGTGAAAACCGAGTGATCGGCCTCTGTCCAAAAGTTTTTTCATCCCTTTAGTCTCCCTCGCAGTTAAAGTCCCGAGAAAAAAAAATGGGTCCACTTTGTTACCGGTGAGTGGCTCACCGAATTAGCAAGAAGTCGCGCGTGAGTTTAAACGGTCGGCATAGAAGTCACCATGATGACTTGTACTTTTTGTGGTGACTCTTCCTCTATTCCGTCCCGCCTTAATGCATCTAAATGGATGCTAGAATTAAAAGCTCAACAAGTTAAATAATGGAACTCATTATCTTAGAAGGGCCCAACTAGTTGTGATAGGAGACCCAAAAGTGTAAATGATCAGCAACTCATAAGAACTTGCTTCAATTATCATGAGTTGAAATCAAAAAAATAAAACACGCTCATCAAAACACCCTTAGACTAAGACTAATGATTAACGATGTATGTATACCATTCTTTATTTGTTTCTCGATCTACAACAATCAAAATGTTAATATTTATATAACGCCAACACGACTAAAAACAAACAAGTGACGTGGAAAGGAAAGAGCCACGAAATGCGAGAGAATAAGCTGGAAACATATTATATAGCATCCAAAAACTAAACTAAACTAAAATCCTCCAAACAACCGACCACAAAAACGTTCATGTTTTAAGCATATATTATGCATTAGTTATACTTGTTACTTATTAATTATACATATCTCAATTTTTAAGCTTGCTATGTTGGTATTGTTATGTGCTTCCATTTTTTTTTAATAAATCAATTTTTAAGCTTGGTATGTTGGTATTTATTTAAAAGAAATTTACAACGAATAGCACATAACAATACCAAAAAACCAACTTTTTTGGCCACGTCTTTGACCAAAACTAAATTTACATATCTCAATTTACATAGCAAGCTTAAAAATTTTGATTTATTAATTATAAATCAATTATACTTATTAATTATACATATCTCAATTTAAGTAGTTCAATCAAAATTAAATTTACAACGAATAGCACACTACGTATAAGACGCACGAACAATATAATGAAAGAGGAGATCACGTCTCGGAAGAGCATTTCCAAACATGGTTTAATTTTTAAAGCGTCATTAACTCCTCCACATTATGTATCAAAACCTTTCGATAACCGAATGCTGTTGAGCCATATTAGTCATTCTTCAAAACATTTTAAAACCTTGGTTGGACAAATACATATACAAAGCTAATGCTGTTGAGCCATATTAGTCATTCTTCAAAACATTTTAAAACCTTGGTTGGACAAATACATATACAAAGCTAATATCAAATAAGTTTGCGAAATCAACTTAACCAATCCGTTTTATCTTAAACAAACAAGTTAAAGTGATCAAAAGGGCTATCTTAGGTTTGGTGACATTGCCCTATAATCATAAGAATCTGAGTATCTACTTTCGATTATTAAATCACAACGTACAATCATATACTATCCACTTTAATTTAACAACCCATTAAATAAAAGAACTTGAACTAACTTTTCAAAAGACAATTTCCATGAAGCTACTTCTTTGCCCCCCATTTTCTTCATATGTGCATGCACCATTCCCTTTTTCATTTTCTATATATAAGACACACACCAAAACACACTCACAAACTCACTTAAAAACATTCCAAACCCTCCTAAATAAACTATTTTCCTAATACAAAAAGACACCATGGAAGCACTTAATAGATGCTCATCAGCTACTTCATCATCATCTGAATCATCAGACTCATCACATTCAGGCTTAAAACCCGAATGCTCAAACAAAACTAGTAAAATCAAGGGTCCATGGAGCGCTGAAGAGGATCGAGTCTTAACGCGGCTTGTAGACACTTACGGGCCAAAAAATTGGTCACTTATTAGTAAATACATAAAGGGTAGGTCGGGTAAGTCTTGTAGACTCCGTTGGTGTAACCAACTGAGTCCCAATGTGCAACACCGACCGTTTTCCATATCTGAGGATGAGACTATTTTGGCTGCTCATGCTCAGTTGGGAAACCGGTGGGCCACCATTGCCAGATTATTACCGGGTAGGACAGATAATGCGGTTAAGAATCATTGGAATTCCACTTTGAAAAGACGAAAAGTTGACACTCAAGAAATGATGCTTTTTAGCTTTGGAAAAAATGGTTGTAGGGCGTCTCCTAGCGCATCGAATGAGAACGTTGGAACCGATGTTTGGTGAAGACCGATCGACACGCCTTTCGTTGGGGCTCTTCCTGGATGGGTGAATGTGTGGCCTTGGCCACCCTGCCAGAGAGAGGGCGGGATGTTCTCGTTATGGTGCCGGAGTGTGTGCAAGAGGGGTTTTGGGATGTTATGAGAGGTGTTGTTGAGAGGGAAGTTAGGGAGTATGTAACTACATCGTATTGTGATAATTCTGGGTTTCATTAACATTTTATGGATTTATAATTTATTTTATTTGATGATTCGTTTTTATTACAAGGAATGTCCTTTCAATGTCAATGTTGAAGATAACAGTTCTAAAGATGGAACGTTAAATTTTTTCTATGAAGTGTCATGTATAAAGTTTAGGGACATGACGCTTATTCATCATGGAAATGACTTTAAATGCATGGTAAAAACGACCGTTGATAATGCATGTTTATATTTCAACAATAAAACTGACCCATGTACTCGACTATGAGTAATGTTAGGCTCGTTTTATCAGTCACCATTAAAAACTCTTTTTCACCGGACACATTAGCGTCACATCAGTTTTTTCTCTTCTACTTTTTACCTTCACTATCCCTCACACTACACTATTATCAATCACAATACCTCTCACCGGACAATTCAATTTTTTTATTAAAAAATAAAACTTTTATTATTTATAAATTAAAAACGCTACATAAATAATTAAAAACATAAACATATGGAATTAAAAACGTAAAAACTACATAGATATATAAAAAACGTAAACTAAAATGTGTTTTGTTGACACATTTTGTTCGTAAAAATAAAAATGAGAGTAAAAAGTATATAATTTGAAGTTGTATTTAAAAATATTAAAGTTTAAGAAGTATTTGTGGATAAATAAAATGATAATAATAAGAAAAGTTTTTTTTAATTAATGAAATAATAGGATGGCCCGCCCTTCACAATGCCCCAGATGTCACCAAGTCACCTTTGAGACTATTTTACACACATTCTGGCGCGTGATGATTTTTACATTTAGTGGGAGTCACGCATGAATTTGAGCTCACGGATGGCTCACGGATGTTGGGTCACGACCGCTAAAAGTAGCCTTATGTTCACCAATAATTCACAAAACAACTTTCACATATGGCAAGATAACTTGTCTAATAAACATATTTTTGGTTTTTTAATTGTTTTGATTGGACAAAATATTATGTCATTGTTTGAAAAAAAATTATAAATCTTTTGTGAACATAACATTTTTCATCAACTATTGCATGCTTATGTTTAAATATTCAAATATATAAAAGTTTAATATTCGCTTAAAAGTTATAACCTTGTTAAGAAAAAGACTACTAAATCTTTTTTAACTTGTTATTACCGAAAGGGATCGTGTGCAATAAACAACGTATATCACAACTCATACACTACGTCAACTCCCACACCTCGTGACGGGTCATGTCACTACTAGAAAATGTGTCATTAATAACAATTTAAATTTTATGCAATATATGAAAATAGCAACTAACACTAATTGATGTTAATTCTACTAGTGCTAATTTGGGAATGCAACGTAATTGCTTATTGGTTGCTAAATTAACAACAAATATTTATGATCATTTGTAGAAATATCAACTAATTTTTTTGTGGCTAAAAATATTGCAACTTTTAAACAATTTCCTTGCTAAAATTAAATGTTAAACGCACAATTTAGCAACGATTTCTCTATTGTTGTTACATGATTGTTGCTAATAACATCTTTTCTAGTAGTGCATTTAGCGACTATGCATGTAGTCGCTAAAAGTCTACAAAATGACAAAAAACCAACTTTCTTGGTCTCGTCATTGAACAAAACTTTTAGTGACTACACCTAAATCTTAAGCGACTACATGTAACCGCTAAAGATCATCTAGACGACAAAACGCGTCCTTGTAAAATCATTGACTTTGACTCCCACTTATAGCTACCACTTGTAGTCGCTATAAGTTTTGTGACGGCCAAAAAATTACTCGAAGTCAAAATTTTAATTCCTGGTGGAGAGAAATTTACGCGCCAAACATATAACGACGACTTGTAGTCGCTAAAAGTTTTAAAAATATTTCAATATACTAATAATGATTTAAATTCATTAAAAATGATTTAAATTTATTATAAATAAATTAGATTGATGAAAATGATTTGAACTGTTATAAATTATAAAAAATGATTTAAACTAGTTAAAAATGATTTAAATCTATCATAAATAAATGAAATTGTTAAAAATAATTTAAACTAATTATAAATGATTAAAAATAATTTAAATTGATTAAGAGTAACTTAAATTAATTATAAATGGTTTAAGTTGATTAAAAATAATTTAAAAAGATTTAAAGTATTGATTTAAGATTAAATGTATTAATTCATGTAAATTTTATTTTTTAGTTGGTTGATGGTAATGTAAAGGATTAAATTGTTAATATGTATTTAAAGAGTAATAATCTTAAGTTTAAAGGGTTGAAGTAGTATTAGTGGTCAATTGTGTAAGACAGTAGTTGGGTCCGAGTGTTATTAACACAGTAAGAAGAATTGTCTTAAGTTGTTTTGTGGCTAAGAGGGTTTTGATATGCATTTGATGGGAAGCCATGTGAGACTTATTTGAGAGTGTTAAGATTTATTAAGATGTCTACTTGTTTGCCTCCACTACTTGATGGACTCACATTCTTCCATTACTTGAAAATTTAACTAACATCGTTACAGGTGTTAAACCACAAAAAATATATATAACATATGAATTGCTTACCAAATTGATAACTATTCAACATTAATACATTTTAAATAACAACGCGTCGTTTTAATTATTTGGAAAGCGACATCAAACTCTTAATAGCTGCAAATTTACAAGCTCCTATTTAATGAAAAAGTACTCCCACAACACAAAGTTTATTTCATGTCATATAAAACTCAAGAAGTAGTTCCAATCTGACACGATGGTGGTCACTGGAGCCTATTTCTTATATAGTTCAAAAGTGTGCTGGGTAAGTATTTACCAACGGTGATTATAAATAAAAAAAGATAATACCTAAAAAACAAAATTCAAACCAAAAGACACATCAAAATACCCTGTAGCCCGGAACATTAAAACACCGGACTCTCTAGCAACTTAACCTTAATGAATCCAATATCTGCATTTTTGTGAGCACTCTTCTTAACGAAACTCTGCACTTCCAAGACTTGTGCTGCATATTCAAAGGAGCCCATAGACGTAACTAGGATGTGTTTAAAAGGTCCCGCTAGAAAAACTTTGAGATGTTGAAGCATCAGGAGAAGAACATGACATGAACTACTCCCTATAGATGCAGTTTTTCTTACCCTTATACAAAACAGTCACAATATTGACACTTAGATAAAGGAAGTGTAATTTCCACCAAGGGTACCTCCTAAACTTAGCCGAGAACCAATTAGACGGAGTCGAAGCTCGTCCACCCTATAAAAAATCCAGACCGTAGGTAGATCTTTTAGTGATGGTTGTTACATAGTAAGGAAATAATAAGAAATGTCTTTCTTAACAACCAAATTATTAATATATCACATAAATAAATAAAAATAATTGTTTACCTTTAAAATGGAACATGCATAGAAAAGTCCACCACGTATTAAGGTTGATGTGATTTTCTCTGCACTACATCTCCTCATCCACACGGATACTAGAAAGTTTCATATGGCTCCATCCAGGTAAGCCACAAAACCAGGTGGTAGTGGTTGTGGTGGTGAATGTGGTGGTGAAAGTTGGGAGGATAAGATTTAATATGTTTCTGTTTGTGAGGATAAGAGTTAACCAGCTATGCTGTTATGGTAAAAAATGAAAGCTTTTAGCGATGACCTATAGACTATAGCTGCTATATGTCGCTGCTATAGGTTCTGGTCAAAGTCAATAAAGTTTTTTTCATTTAGTTTTTGTCTCAATCTGTTAGGTCTTGTTTTAGCTTGAATCACACGATATAGAATGATGTAGAATATAGAGAATCAAGAGAGGGAGGCAAGTTTTCACAATTTCTAAATTTTATAACAAAAGAGAAAAGGGAGGGAAAAGTTGTTACAAGCCATCAACCATCTAATGAAAATTAGGTGGCTATTTATAAGAGAGGATGGAGGCTTTCTTACCTTCCTTTATTTTTCTAATTTTTCTAATTAGTCCCTAATCTTTGGTAAATATGTTATTTTCCACATTTAGCATATTAAACCTTATTACAAACTACTTTATGCTAAGTAAAATAAAGTCTAAACACTAATATTAAATAACACCGCTTAAGTATCATAATCGACACTTTTTATGATCCTAACAATCTCCCCCTAAGGGTCGATTATTCAGGGCGTTCCCTCCTTGATCCTAGTGGTCGTCCATTCATGTACATTTCCCAACTTCTCATTTGATCTCGATACTTCAACCGTTCTTCAATCTCTTCAGCAAATAGTTGTAAGTATTCAACATCTTTTTTACTAAGGTTGTGAGTCACATAGCCATACTTAACATCGTTGTTGTAGCTCTTTAATCCTTTCAATACTCTTTTCAATGTTGCATCACAGAACTTATGAACTTCTTGATGTCTCCTCACTCTTTTTTCTTTCTTGTTGTTCTTGTATATAATGCCATATACTGGTTTAGAGATGATGGAGAACACCTTATACTTCTTAATGCCTAGAAAAGTGATTGTTGGTGCAGTAAGGTTGACTTGTTGTTGATAGCTTTCCACACCTAGTTGAAAGTTATGAACTCTTTCCCAGATCACTGTACTTCTGATGAAGACTGATAATGACCATAACAATCCAGTCTCAGCATGGTCGTCTACCTTGTGATTTAAAAAAGCAAATACATATCTTCAATATCATTCTTGTTGAGATCCTTATAATCTGACTCAGTAATAGACACTTTACTTCTAGTAGCTCTTCTTGCAACTATCTCTGTGATAAACTTGTGCTCATGACCTAGTTTCCAATAAGTCTTGATGATTTAAACAATCTTTGAATTTGAGTAGATTTCTTCTTTTGTCTTTCCGGGTGCTTGACGTTTCTTGATGTAGAAGATCTTTGCATGTGGATTATTCTAATGTTCAACCCCGTAACGAGCATACGGATTAAACCTCTAGACACACTTATCTACCTATCTAAACGTTCTTTCTTCTATATCATTATTAAGAAAAATAACTACAGGAAACTTGTGTAAAGATAATACAATCTTCTCTGGTCTTGAGTTGCCTTTCTTTAAGTACAAAAGATCTTGATTAACCAGAGGTAGTCCATGAGCTTTTGGATCTCTTTGACAGCTTTGAATGACTGGAGTAGGTTTTGGTTGAGATGGTGGAACTAATATTTCTTTCCTAATCTCCAATACAATGTCACCTTTTAAGAAATTCTGCATCTGATCAATGTGATACTGATGCTCATCACACCGTTGTCTTAACATCTCATCAACAACTTTGCGCAACTTAGCTTCATTAACAGTTTATGAAATTTCATCCAAAAGTTATTGTGACACTTTCTCATTAGGAATCACATCATCATCTATGTCATAAGAATTTGTCCAAAAATCAAAATCATCAGATTGTTCTTAATTACCTGACGTTGATGGACCTGGTTTACTTTTATACTCTTGGCCAGAAGATGAACCTCCAAGCTCAAACGTCCCATGCTCAGTTGTCTTCTGCCTTTTTACACTATTTACCCCCTCAGGATGAGCATCATCATGAGGATCGTCCTGATCTCTAGGGCGAACGGTAGAAGGTCTACAAGGAGTAATGGCCACCTAAAGTCTTTCAAATTTAATCTTAAGAGCAAGCCAAATAGATACATCATCTTTTTGTAATCAAGGGTCATATTTCATAGCCAGGTAAAGTTGATATTGTTGTTCTTGTGCAGAAGAAGGTGTGGCTTTAGCTGGATGCACATGCAGAATATGACCTGTCATATAACTCCTGACTGGTGAATCAACCTACGAAGGAATGTGGTTAACAATAGCATCATTAACTTGCGAAGAAATCTCTAAACGAAGATTCTCGCGATCCTATTAAAGAGCCTCAGCAATCTTTTTGGCCACATCCACTTGACTCTTTTCCCTTTCCTTTATAAGCTCCTCTGCTACATAGAAGGACCTTGATGCGATCATCGACTAGCTTGGGCAAAGACTTCATCATAATATCTTCAGGATTTTTAGCAAGTTCATTAAACTTTCTCCTTGGCAAGGACTTGGCCAAAAGATGTTCAAACAAGTAACCATAGCGTCCTTGTAATTCTTGAAAGAAACTCTTGTATCATCTGAAACGTCCAGGCTTGGCTTTGAATAATGATAAGAGTCGATTTGTAGCGAGAGCTTGGATTTGGGTGAAGATGATGATGGTGTAGAAGATGAAGGTAGTTGATCTGTTTTCGTCAATTCTTGGAGTTTCTCAGTATCCGAGGATACGAGATTAGTCAGAATCCTAGGAGATCTAATTGTTGTGGAAGAGGGTGTATTCCTAATCTCCTTTACATACTTCCCCTTTTCCATTCGTCTTAACTCATAATCATCTTCTGCTAATTCTTACTCCTCGTCATTAACATTTACGTGTGTTACTACAATAGTTATCTCCACCTCCAAAGTTTTCTTATCACTCCTGGGCTCTAACCTAGTGCCGAGATCAGTTTGATTGTCATCATTCCTAAGGGGTGAACTATTAACTTCAATATTCTCTTCTACAGTCTTCGATCCTTCAACTAACTTCCCAATTTCTTCAGTCATCAAGTGCTCTTTAACCTTCTCCACATTTTGTGTAGCTTCAAGCTCTTCACGACTTTGCTGATCTGCCAGAGTTACTTGAAATGTATCTTGTAAAATTAGATCATCCGCCTCATCAGTTGTTAGAATTGGAGTTGGTAGAGTAAGTCGTATGGATCGTCTTGGAGGAATACGAAGTCTAATGACAGTAAACTTTTGTGGAGCACTTAATTCTCCTTCAACAACAACAAGTTTAGGTGACCTTGGGGCGCTAGTTGTCTTATGCGTTCCCTGGGTAGACTCAATCGACTGTGACTGAGTCGTAGGAACATCTACTTCAAACACCTCAACATATTACTGATAGTTCTCCGTAAGCTTCATTTCATCGGTTATCATCCAATCTGGAATCTTCATTCCAACAATACCTTTACTCTTCCCTGAGTTGAAGATGCTTTTAATCATCACATCGTCTGCCAAGTTGTGATACCTATCACGAGCTCTTCTTGATATCTCAGTGAATGCAGTCATGTAATGGCTCATGATCAGCTTTGTGAATCTGGGATAAGGAATCATTATTGTTGGATTCTTTAAAGAGTAGTGAAATCCTTTCCAAATCAATTCTGCATAATCAACATGGATATTGTTGACAAAGCAGTATAGCGTCTGCATGATCTGCACCGATGGTTGATCACAACCAGTAACACGGGTTGTCAAACATCATGAGAACATCTTGCACAGTGTCTGCCACGGTTGTAGAAGACCAGTTGTCTTAAAGTTAGATGTTGATCTTAATTCCAGAGTGAAACCAAGATTATTGATGTAAATGGAACCATTTCAGAGAATGTTGGAGCAGGTACAAAGTGATCATGATTGTTGTCAGTAGCTTGAGGCAAGTGAAAGATTGTCCTGAAGTCATCAAGAGTCAGAGTGAGCTCTTTTCTGTCTAGCATGAACTTGAGTGTATACTTTGATCCATCTTCGTGCAAAGTATGCTAGAACTGCCTCAAATATATCCATGGCACTGATGAAGAAGCAGCAATGCTGAATTTGAGATGATGGTTCTTAAGAATATCTATCAGAATTATGCTCTCATCTGGACACAAAAGATTTTCAAGATCAACCTTCTTGTTGGCATCCATAAGAGCATATCTTTTATTTGGTGGTCATAGTTCATCTTGATGAACATCAGCTAGTCTTTGTGGTTATGCCATGATGATTACTGAATGAGTGAACATAAGATGTTAGATAAAAATTAAATCATTTAACATTTTTGTCTCTTTCCGCTCTGTCTGTTTCATATGTTCTGGCAATTCTTTTCGAAAATATATTTGATCAGTTTCTTTCTCATGTGCTTATTCTTGCTTTTTCTAGCACATGCATACGCTTTATTCATATTTTTCTTTTGATTTATCATTTTGTGTGTTCTGGCAATTCTTTTTCGAACACACTTTGGATTTGCTTTTTCGTGTATGGTTTTTGTCTCTCTTTCTGTTTAGAATATCCTCACCAAAAATTCTTTGTGAAATTATACTCTTTCAAGAATGATGAAGATACTCTTTGATTTTGAATAAGACTCAATTTTGAGAAATTTAAGAGATATCATTCAAGATTCTTAAAACTTTTTGTGAAAGAGCACCATTTTTGACACAATACAGAAATCTGAGAACTTTTTTCAAAACACATTTGTGCAAAAGCAATTATTTTTTAATAATATAAGAAATCATCAAACTCAATCAACAACTGAATGGTCCACTAAGTCACTCCAATCCTCATAGTCTGGTTCATTGCAGAAAACGGTCGAAACCGGACATGACTTAGACCACTTAAAATATTAAGAATTGAATTATCAGACTCAAGTTATTTTGAAATTCTTCAAATTTACTTATGATAATGAATACTATACCATGTGAACAAACACATCTAATTCAACAACTGAATGGTCACTAAGTCACTCACTCCTTATTCTGTTCAATGCAGAAAACGAGGTCGTAACCCCAACAATGACTAGACCACATTAAACAATTGAGAATAACTATTTGGACTCAAGGTATAAGATCACAAAACTTGAATCATTCTGTTCAAATTTGAGGTACTGTTTCACAAGCGTTTGAAATTCAACTTCACATGTGATTCTGATCTTGTTATTTACAGACATTCGAGCTTTAGACAACACATTCAGACATTTATCATTAACACATATTAAATCTAGTAAGCCCCCCTAAAATTTTGTGAGTTTAGCAACATATTCGATACTTCTGAAAATGAAAGTTGACTTTTTCAAGTTTAACTTCCGAATTTTGACATTTTCAGTGTTTGACTTCCGAATTTGACCTTTTTCAATTTAGACTTGTCGAAAATGAATTATTTGGTCACTTTTTCAACCAATTTGATCTTATTAAGTTATGACAAGTTTATTTTAAACATCGTTAGTCCTTTATGTTCGTTTTAATCAATTTTGACAAAATTTTAAAGACATTCGAATTTGTCCAACCATCGAATTTGTCATTTTTGGAGATTAAGCAACACCCATTGCAATTAAACATGCACAAACACTATTATTAGCATTAATAAACCTAAATCTATCATCTTTATTGAGAAACCTCAAATTCGGAAACCCTAAGTCTCATCGAATTTAAATTTGATCTCAAGAATATTTCAAAAATCCTTTTCCACGACTTGTTATTTCAAGAAATACTTACGTTTGTGAAGAGGAAAAGATTATGATCGTTTTTATGAACTCAAAATTAAAATCTTGTTAGAAACGCAATTCCTCTTCTTTCTCGATATCAAACTTGGTATAAAGAAAAAAAATTGAAAATGTAATTTATTTCATATTTATACCATTCGAATTTGACAATTTAGAAAGTGACAATTTCAGTCCTTGTGGTTTTTCGTTTTAATTTTGTTTTGAAAAA
Organism: Tanacetum coccineum; assembly: GCA_026074375.1. NCBI lineage: Eukaryota > Viridiplantae > Streptophyta > Magnoliopsida > Asterales > Asteraceae > Tanacetum > Tanacetum coccineum. The sequence continues at coordinate 20,830 of BQNB010066666.1, forward strand.
TGACGGTTTTGGCCCTTGTGGTTTTGAAACCGATTTTTATTTCAAAAATTTCAAAAACTCCCCCTTGGAATATGATCCCTTTGAACAGTTAGACTGTTAATGGAATTTTTCCTTTTTCAAAGTCCAGATTTTCACAAAATAATGAAAAACTCCCCCTCGAAAATATACCATTTTAAAAAAACATATCAAATATTCGAGAGATTATTCTTTTTATTGGATTTTGAAAGCGATGTGAAATTAAAATTCAGGTTTTGTACGTGAATAGGAATTATAAAAAAACACAGGTTTTGTCAATGAGAACACATTTGTTATCAAAATAACTCCCCCTCAGATCATGATCCAGTATTGACAATGAAAGCAATTGTGAGAAAAATGTCGAATCATGAATCTGATTGTAATGAGAAGACATGCGAATTTGATTAAGTTATGTTTTTGTCATTTGACTTTTTTTGTATTTGATTTTTGTTTTTGAAAAACATCAAGAAAATCTTTTTGGGTTTTTATATTTTTTAATTTTAATTTTGTTTTTGAAAAATTTATTTACAAGTTTGATGTATGATCTTTTTTAAGAAGATAACTTTGCCAGACTTTCCAACTATGTTGGAGTCATACATCTCATACCGATGCGATAAACTAAGTACTCAAAGCATTTTTTGGGAAGAGTTTTAGTAAATAGATCCGCAAGTTGGTATTCTGTTCTGACAAAGTATAATTCCACCATACCCTTTTCAACGTGTTCTTTAATAAAATGATACCGAATGTTTATGTGTTTTGTACGCGAATGTTGAACTGGATTACATGAAATAGCGATGGCACTCTTTGAATCGCAATGCATCGGTATTTTGTTGTACTTGTATCCATAGTCCAGTAGTTGTGTGCGCATCCAAATGACTTGTGCACAACGCGCAGACAATGACACATATTCAACTTCAGCTGTAGACATCGTAGTATAATCTTGCTTCTTCGAACTCCAGCTCACGAGGTTTTCACCTAGAAATTGTATGCGTCCTGAAGTACTTTTGCAATCGTCTTTACATCCTGCATGGTCTGCGTCTGAATATGCAATTAGTTTCAAGATCCGGATCCTTCCATACCATAGTCATGTTTATAGGACTGTTTAGGTACCGAAGATCCGTTATAAAAACCTCTTTGAGGTGTTTTGATCGTAGACGGAACTTGATTAACGAGCACAAACAAAGGTGACAAAAGCAATATCTGGTCGACTGACAGTTAGATACATGAAGCCCTCAATTCCATTCAGCGATAAAATCGTTTGATCAGTAGGAGAGCCAAGTAAATCCAGCATCCAGACTCTCAGTGGCCATATTTGTGCTCATTGAGACACATTCATTCCATAACATATTCTCTTTAAAGCTCAATTACGTATTGTGACTGACCTAAGTGAATATGCCACGGGTGATTGATGAACTTGAAGCCAAGAAAAGAACTTAGGTTCACACATTTCAAAAATAAAGACATTCAAAGTTATTTTTACAATGAATATATGCAAATCTTTTTAAAAATAAGAGATTTTGTAACCTAAAATGAGTCATCGACAATTATACAATGAACATGTAATATGTCTCCCCCGTGACGTCGTGTAAATAAAGTTGGGTTAACAATACCTTTAGTAAAATAGTGTTCAATTAGAAATGAAGACAGTTTGTCATAGCATGCTTGTGGATGTTTGAGGCTGTATAGAGCTTTCTTCAACCTGTAGACATGGTCTGGAAAGTCTAGATCGACAAATCCATCAGCTTGGCTAACATAACTTTCCTCTTTTAATGGATCATTGAGAAATGCAGTCTGGACATCAATTCTGAAAGATTTTAATGTTTTTATGTGCAGCAAAAGAAACGAACATCCGAACGGCTTCAAGACGAGCAACCAGAGCAAAGGATTCCTCAAAATCTATGCCTTCTTCTAGATTGTAACCCTTCGCAACAAGACAAGATTTGTTTCGAATGACAATATTTTCTACATCACTTTTATTCTTCCAGAGCCATTTGATAGCAATTATATTCTTTTCATCTGGTCTAGAAACTAGTTCCCAAACATCTAGTCTCTCGAATTAATGCAGCTCATCTTGCATTGATTCTATCCAACTGTGATCAGACATAGCTTCTTTGATGTTCTTTGGCTCAAGAGTATTGACGGCTAATGCATACATACATACTTCAGGATCACTTTGAAGTCTTTTATGAGTCATCACAGGTTTGGATGGGTCACTAATTACTTGTTCTAAATGATGAGCTTTTGTCCAAATGTGTGTAGAGGGTTATACTTGGTGGAAGTCATGCATATTTGATGGATCTAAAGCTGTTGATGATTTGGCTTCAGAAAAATCCGGAGCATCATATGGAGTTAACAACGTATTCCCATCAAGTTCTGCCGAGTCTATTGTGTTTGGGTTATGTTGTGATAAGGCGGAGAGGGGTGTTGTATTCTTGATAGAATTCATCAGCCTCATTCAAAGAGATTGGAGAAGTTTGTTCTTCGGATGAGGTTACAATGGGAGGAGCCTCATGTTCTTCAATAATGATTAAAGATGTCGAAGGCGAGTCTTCATGATTATGAACTTGTTGTGCAACGGAATTGATGGACATTTCAGAAGACTTCTTCTCAAAGTATTCTTCGTACATTGGTCCGAACAAATTATCCAAATCTTCTTTAGACGGTGTTAGCCGTGTTTTTATTAAAGTGATGGTCATTAAATATTCCCGAGCCTTGTATAAAAAAAACTTAGTTTACGGGAATTTATCTAAGCTAATTGGGCCTAGGTGTCGCTTAAAAGCCCGTTTGAGTCATGACCAGTGACCACATCAAGCCCAAAACCATCATCTTAGGTTTTATCTCATTGTACATTTATAAAAGCCCCTCATCCAAGTTGGAGAGGTTGTTTACTATCCCATTTTTCTTTTTAAGCAAGTAACCATTTTCTCTCTTTTTATTTCTCTCTCTAGTTCTTTCTCTCTCTAAAATCTTTTTTCTCATTTTGTGTCTAAGGCGATGAAATGATATCATCTAACATGTGGTATCAAGAGCCAAGGTTGGGTTTAGTGGTTTAGTGGTTTAGTTGTGGTGGTGCTTATTATAGCTTTTTGGTTCGGCTTAATTGAGCTTATTGTTGTTTTCGGATTATTTTTTTAAGCTTATTTTTCTTATTTAGACATTTTCTTTACATAAAACAAAATGTGTAAACCTCTAATGTCACAACTAATTTTTTTCGTGTCTTATTTCTGAGTGGGCTTCAAAACAGTTAGCATTGAAACATTCACTTGGGCTTATATCTTCCTAGTTTTTTTGTGTTTTTCATTTTTTGCGTAGCTTATTTCAATCTTTTAAGGCTCGGTTTAATTTTCATATAAGCATATTAGAAAAAACTTGTATCTTTCTTGTTTACATATCATTTGAGAAACGTGTTGAAAAAAAAGGACCAATCAAACACTTTTATGGATCAATTGTATGTTTTTGTTTCTTGTTCCAAACCGTGAGTTTTTGAGCTTCTTTAGTTAGCTTATTTTCGAAGCTTATTGTGGTAGAAAAGAGCTTATTTGTAAAGCTTATTTTGGTTGAGCTTATCTATCTTTGTGGTCCACGCTAGGGCTGAGCATACGGACCGTTCGACCGGACTCGGCCGAGGCGATTGGACCAATTCGCGTTTTTGGTCCGGTCGGTCCCGGTCCGGACCGGTCCGGGCGGATCCCCTTTACCAAAAACCCCGAGGATTAATGCCTATGTATGACCGGACCGAAATACCGAACCCGGAACCGGAACCGTACAATTCGTCCCGGTCCCTCGGTCCGAGCATTTTGGCACCAATATCCGTCTCCTCGGTCCGGTCTGGTCTTGGCCGGTCCGGTCCGGTCTTAGACCGATGCTCACCCCTGGTCCACGCCATTTCAAACAAGAAAAAAAGAAACAAGATCCATTTTTTTAGCACAAGAAAGATTCGTTTTTTTTTGTTTCTGTCAAAGACAAAGGAAAGGACGTTGTACGGTTTTGGCTTTTTTGTGAAGGACACGAACTCGCAACACTCTTCTTCATCCGAATTCACAAAATTCCTTTGTCACACGAATTAGCAAGAACAACGAAGGAAACGAATTAGCAACTTTGTGAAGCACACGAATTCGCAATTTTGTGAAGCACACGAATTAGCAAATTTCTTCTTCAAACGAATTAGCAACTTTCAAAGGTCAAACGAATTGGCAGTGGACTAGTAACTTCTTATAGCAACCGAATTCGCAACATTAAAGTGAGAAACGAATTAGCAAATCATCAAACGCAAGATATACAAGTTTCAAGACATTTCGGATTTTTCGAGTTCGAGTGACGGTACACTACGGGACTTATAACTTATATCATTGTGATCGTGACTCGTTTTCGATCATCGTGGTATATTTGGATTTCACCGACGATAACCGAACGAGTTTAAAAGATTAAAAAGATCAAACGTTGCATTTTAAAAAAAAATCAAACGAAGAAAAATGTTATAAGGAGGGAAATTCTTTTGCATTTATTATACTTTTTTACAAAAGTGCACATGCAGTCCCTAGACTTAAGGATCATTTCAAAGTTAGTCCTTATCCTTTTCATTAACCCCGATTGTCAAAACATCATTACACCGTTAGTCTTATTCCTTTTTAACATCCTTAGCCCTCCAAAGTGAATTTCAATTGCACCGTTTGTCCTTATTTGAGTTTTAATTAACCGATACTTATTTTAAGTTCAACGTTTGTGCACCGGTCATCGTTTTAAGCTCATTTTTCGCCAACAAAAGCTCAAATTCTTCAATTTCAATAACAATTTCAACCACAATTAATTCTTGTTTCACGGTTTTTTCTTGATTTAGTAAAATCCCGTAAAAGTCGATTTTTTTACGGTTTAAGTCATAGATTTGTATAATCCCGTGAACATCAATTGGTTTCAATCCACAACAACAATCACTTTACCCACTTAAGATCCTTGCATATCATTTCACATCACTTTTGCAATGTCGACTCCACAAGACATCAATGCTTTTAGAGCACAACGACTAGCAAACACACATAATTCTTTGGCATTAATGGCAAACACTCAGACAATATAGAATACCGTATTTAACCTAGATCAATCATCACTCATTACCAACCTACAACATCCACAACCCAACAACAACTTTGTCCAACAACCTTCATTCAATATGAACTACATGCCACAACCAATGCAGAATCTCGAAGACAGTTCAGATCCCACAACTGCAATGAACAAGGCACTTGCTTTAATAGCTAAAGCATTCAAAATCAACACCATTCCAACAAACAACAACCAACGAACTTCATTAATTCCCCACAATAATCAAATTGCACAACTGAATATGAACACGAGCCAATACATCAAAATGCAAATGGTTGATGACAATGTTGGAAATCAGGTGAGACAAAATGCTGTGCAGAATGATGGGAATGAAGTTGGGCAAAATGCAGTTTCAGAATCCGGTATTCGAGAATGTAAAAATATGAATAGCATAGGGATGTTTCAGAAAATTCAAATCAGTATTAGGAAATGGAAATGTTGTTAGCAAGCACCTGGCTGAGGGTAATGTGTTAATGTAATCCAACAATGGTAATACCGCGAAGTGTTTACAACTGACGAAAGAGGGTCTAAGCCAGCACTGCACATAAAGCCAAGGAAACGGATGCTCATTATCTTTAGTAACTCTGCAAAATGCTCCAGAGGAAGAAACAGGAGAATCCAAACACTCCATAGGAATTTGAATTCATGGCTGCTGCAGATGCTTATAAAGAAATTGAGAGAGTAAAAGTGAACTGCACTTTAGAGGATACATTGCAGCAAGCATCCATATTAGGAACTCAGTCTGACAATGCTCCCATCTATACTCAGATTGGATCACCTGAAGACCAAAAGAATGAAAATGATATGATCATGTATATATTCAATATGCTTACACACGAAGTGCAGTATAACTGATCTCCAAACTGAGCCTTTATCCGTACTGAAAGAAAAACTTGAAAATTGCATTATTAAAAAGGAAAAGGAATATGTTGTTCTTTGAAATAATTGGTACACAAAATGTGAAGAATACAAATACGACAAGATTTCGTATGATAAAGCTTATAATGACATGTAACAAAAGATCGAACGGTTGCAAGCTCAGTTAGGAGATCTCAAGGGTAAGAGTAGTGATACTAAATGTGCTTCAAATACCCTCGATCCGGTGTCTTAGAAACTTAAAGATGAGAGCGTGTCACTAGAATTTTAGGTTTGGAGTTATGCAAAAGAAAATGAACATCTTAAGACAACATGCAAGAACCTATTTGATTCTATCAAAGTGACACAAGCTCTGACCGCGTTCAATAAATGACATCATTGCCAAATAATTGTATGACAAAAATCTATGAAAAGCTAAGCAAGAGCCCATTAATTTTATACGGTTTCCGAATCCAAAGGCACACAAGAATGTACAACACGATACTATGTTTACAAAGCAATCATAACTGGGGAAACACCTCTTCGCATTCTTCTGGATCAAAACTCTATATCTGTCACGAAACTCATTCTAAAAAACTACCCTACCAAAATCCTCGATTCCTCCTCAAAGTGATAAGACGAATGCTTTGTCCCAAAACAAGTCACGTCAAACTCGACACCTTCCACCCGAGAACCAGAAAGTTGTGCAAACTGATAAATGTGATAGCCTCTAGAATCTTTAGGTCTAATCCTTCTAAGACCTCTAGGGTAGATAATGTTGTTCCTAACAAACCTATTAAAACAAGCGTTAGGATAAAACCAATCATTGTTTCACAACTAAATGTTATTCATAAGCAACAAGCTAATTCTGACTCAAACGGGTTTTCTTCTACTAGAGTAAACAACACTGCTAAGACTAGAAGACCACATCCCAAGAGCAATACTAATACTAATAGGGTTCCATCTAAGTCTAAGAGTAGTTGCCTCTCGAATAACGTCAAGAAAATAGAAGAAAACCATAGGAATTCCCAAATTCCTAAGAATCAAAAGCACAAGTAAATCTGCAATGTAATAACATTACGCTTGCCATTCGAAATGCTAAATCTGAAATTGTTTGTGTTATGTGTAAGCAATGTTTAGTTACTGCCAATCATGATGTCTGTGTGCTTAATTATGTGAATAACATGAATTCTCGTGCTGATAACCAAAGTGCCAATGTCTCAATACGTGAAAATCAAAAGAAACATAAGGCAAATGCCAAGAAATCAAAGGAGTTAGGGTCCAAAGGAAGTCTTGCTTCATCTAGGCCTAGCAAACCTAGAACTTGTCTTAGGTGGATTCCAACTGGAAGAATTTTTGCCATGTGTGGAAAATTAACTGCATCCAGTAACACCGAGAATAAGTCTAAAAAATCTGTATGTGACAATGTAAGTACTTCTAACCCCTCGAAACCTTCAAGCAAAGGGTCTCTGATTTCTACTTCTCTTCTTGGCAGGTTATCAAGACTAAGGAAACAACATACTTCTATCTATCCGATTGCTGTTCTCTAATCTCCAGGTCAATGGCTTGTAATCAAATGTCAGATTGCAACCCGTTCTTCAGATAAAAGGAAAATGTACGTGTCAGTGCGTTTATCCTTAACAACGAAAAGAGAAATCTTTTCGGTCTTGAGCTAGGTTTGAAACATTCAATGTTTGTTAGCTCAAGTCAATGGCTTATGTACACTTCAGTGCATAACCCGAGCTTCAGATAAAAGGGGAGTGTACACTTCAGTGCGCTTTACCTTCAAAAGAAGAGAAATCTTCTTGTTTTCAAAACCGTAAGCTTTTGCACAAAAAACCACCAACCAAGAAAAAGCCGAAGCTTTTTGCTTAAAAATAAGCCACGAAGTGCGGTTTTTAAGCTACGAACACCATGAAAAACACAAACCATCAACACAAAACGCACCTAGGCTCTGATTCCAAGTGTTACCTAAAAGATTCTTGCCTAAAACATACGATCGGGAGGTCGGGGAGGATTAAACAAATAGAAAGCCATATTATTGATGTAGAGAGAGAAAGGTAGAGAGGGAAAGATGTGTGTTTTCTAGAGAGAAACAACACACACCTTATGATACAAAAATGAATCCTCTCTGACATGTCTTTCGACAATCGATAACATTTGCGCACCTAGAAATGTTGATTAATATTAACACGGGTGAATAAATGAAGTTCGAGCGAGAGTTTTAAATGCTTTCAAAACATGTCCTTTCACTTTTTCTCTACGACTTCTAAGTAAATGTCAGCTTAGGACTCGGTCTCCAAAGAAAGGAAAATGTTCATTTATGTCCATTTATCCTACACAACGGGAAGTTCATATCTTCTCGGTCTTGAGCAATGTCATATAAACATTCAAAGTTTTGAATGCTCAAGAGAAGCACTAAGGAAATGATAATTAATAAGATACATCTGACATCATTTTCCTGTTGAGCATAATTTTTCAAGATATTTTCAAAAAGAAAATTTCAAATTCTTTCAAAATTGTGTGCTCAACAAACTCCCACTCCAAGTTTTCACTCTATTCTATAATTGAGGGGGAGTATAATAATATGATTCATTCTGCATGCACTCCTGTTCTCCCAAGACTTAGTTAGGCTCATGTGAATTCCGGACATTAACTTGTTTTTAATTCACTAATTGTCAAAAATTGTAAACACATATGCAATTTTTGAGGGGGAGAATAGTGATTAAAATGTGATCAATACGGATTAATAACGGATACGATCTTCAATCTATAAGTGCGTTCCCAAACCTCGCATGTGCAAAACTCTTTCATAATATGGTGCATATGTGTAGGGGGAGCTTTTTGGTAACTCTGGAAACACTCAATGTGTCTTAAATGATTTCTCAGACACGTTGATTGATTTTTTATCAAATGGTTTTATGGATCTTCATGGCAATACCCCAAAGACCGACCAACTGTTGTTTCTCAAGGAGTTATAAGGCGGTTAAGGTTAGGTATATTCGTTCCATGATCCAGCCAGAACCGGAGGGATCTACCCAGGAACACTCCATTAGATAGAGTAGAAGTCCTAGGTATGATTGAAAAAAGGAGTAAAGTGAGAATAAGGGAATAGTGCCGACTGAGATGGAGCTAGTGCTGGAACAAACCCAACAAGGTACTAGTCATGAAGTCTCGGTAAGCACTGAAGGGGTTGAAGAATGAAAAAGAATTGTAAGGATAAAGGGTGAAAAGAAAGAAGCCCTCCATACAACCCTAGGCAGAAACCGGGTCAATACATAATCTATCGGTAATCACAAAGATGATTCTGATATTGAAGACTGACATCATGGACCCAGTGATGCAATGCACAACCCTCCCTAGCCACTCAGAATCTCTCAAAAGATTTTTGTTTCATTTCTCACGAAGATCAACACGTTTCTATCGGCTTTCTCATTCCGAGATCGTTGATATTGAAAAGGTGGCAGTCCGCTCCAGCCTCTGATTACCAAATAACAAATGTGCACTTATAGAGTCTAGAGCCAACGAGATCCATCAAAAATCTCACTAGGACACAAATTCCAATATACAAAATGTCGTACATCATTATACAACATTTGGTATCAAAAAGTCCTACGCATTATCCTTGTGGTAATTGCCAGAACATTCAGAGTGATACTCTTTAGTATTCACAGTGATGAATGGAAATCCTTCTAGAGTCAACATCAAACAGCTCTGCGGTAGGTGACTTGTGAGATTCTAAATGAATCAAACTTGTGTCAACTGGAAAGAAACGATGGTGCGATTCTATGAGAATCAAACTTGTTCTAGTAAAATGAATTGACGACTCAATCAGAAAGATAGTAACTATCTGACTCACTCTTACCGTGTTGTCTGCTTTGAGACGCTCTGGTAACGAGAATGGCTAGCGCAGCTGTGAAACCCTGTCAAGGAGATTCTTTTGAATTCTACCTGATCACAGGCAGTATTTATACTGATTAACGGGGAACCGTGGTTATTGCAACCGTATTCGACGAAGTGACAAAGACACTTTCGTCCATATATGTTTATCTCTAACCTATACTTGCAGGTTTTCCCGACGGTAGCAGCTTCTAGTCCATGACGAGTCAAGATTCAAGACCTCATGCTCAATCGACAAAGATAAATACATGATGAAAGCTCAAGCACATGTGTCAAAGTCTTCCGCAATCTCTGATGTACAAGCACTTCCTCAAAAGAACATTTTTGACAAGATTGCCAGACAATAACAAAGATATATCTTACAAGTGGATCAAGTACTACTCCTACCATGATGTGGTACAAGTAATCATGTTAAAGAAAATGTTGAGGGAGATTGTTAGCAAGCTTTCAAGACCTTGAGCATGAGGGTGGAGACACAAGATCGCAAGGCGGCATAAAGATTCAAGGATAAAGATTTAGAGATCTCAGTAGTCAAGACAAATCAAGGCCAAAGACCACGATATCAGTATTTTGTCAAAGAATATCAAGTTAAAGATCAAGATCCAAGATCACAAGCATGCAAAAGGAACTTCAAAAGAATTCCCAAGAACACAAGGCTCCAAGACTCAAGACGTCACAAGAAGGATCCACAATTGAATGACCACCCCTTAGGGGGAGATTGTTAGCCGTGTTTTTATTAAAGTGATGGTCATTAAATATTCCCGAGCCTTGTATAAGAAAAACTTAGTTTACGGGAATTTATCTAAGCTAATTGGGCCTAGGTGTCGGGCTTAAGTCCATTAGTAATAGGTCCGGCCCAAAGTCAAGCCCAACAACCCAAGAAGGGTTTTATCTCTTGTAACTATATAAAGCCCTCTCCAAGTGTGGAGAGGGTGTTGCTTCTCATTTTTCTTTTCTAGTGCAAGTAACCATCTTTAATTTTCTCTCTTTGTCTCTCTCTCTCTAGTTCTTTCTCTCTCTAAAATCTTTTTTCTTTATTTTGTGTTCATGGTGATGAAATGATATCTCTAACAATTATTTATTATAAATCACTTTATTAGAAACTCAAGGGATTTACAAAATATTAGTGGGAGGCCGAGATACTATCTAGGCCCTCACTCCTTTAGCTATAGCAAAAAAATCCTATTAAAGATATGGACAGTAACACGTGCCCCAATGTATTGACCCACTAAGAACTTTCGAATCCGTTTCAGTAAGGTAACCGCATCCTCCTCTAATTCTCCTAAGGAATAGAATGAAAAGGGGAGAAACCCATATCCAATAGTCGCGCACTTAGCCTCATACTTGACACGTTTACTTTGTGCCACATCAATTACCGCACGACCGGACAGCCATCCCGGTTTATGTCAAAGGCGAATACCCAATCAGATCCACACACACATCACGGCCTCTGATGTGTGCTTAAACACACATCATTTTGGCCTAGGAAAACACTCTAAGTCGGACTAATAACCATAAAATATGAGTAATTATATTGCAAATATGTTTGGTATGTGTTATTATGTCTTGCAGGTACAAAGGATTGAAAACGAAGTAAAAATGTAATTTTCAGGTGAGTTTCGACGACGTTTTCACGTTTATCGAGATTCAAACAAACTCGAAAAAATTCCCTGAGCACTCCATTGGAAAGAGCACGAAATTACGAATCCAACGGTACCTTTCTCACTTTTTGAAACGGTCCAAATAACCTTAAATGAACCAGTCAATATTTACTTGACCCTTTATATATTAAAATGAACTGGACCAAACTAGTAATGGGTTAAAAGGATTATGCATGTATATATATACAAGACCTCTGCCCAGCGCAGATGGTCTTGTGGTGCTTGTTGAGTTCTTGACCGAGAGGTCTCGAGTTCGACTCGTGCCTCGCCCCAGCTGAGATATTATTCTCGGCTGCCACGTGGACCACTCAGGTGGTGCCACGTGGCGACCCGACCCGAATCCATACCTGATCAGTTGACCCGGTCAATGGTCAAACGTTGACCGTTAACCTGCCACGTCAGCTACCATGTCATCCAAGAGGGTCAATACTTCATACAAGGTCTAACTACTGGCTTTCTCACGTCAGCAATTGACTGGATGACGTGGCATGCGGGGGCCCACTTCTGACACGTGGCGGTGGCTGTCCAATGACAGTCTGCCACGTGGCAGCTCTGACATATATCTGTGCAGGTGTACGAGGTACGAGGTTCGTTATACGAGCTAATGATTGGTGTAGAGGCAATGATTGGCTGGCAGAGGCTTAGTACGAGGTATGGGATCCGAGCCAATGATTGGTGCAGGTCCGAGGTTCTAGAAGGACGCGTGGCATGTAGTGATTGGCTGAAAAGGGAATAATGAGCTGTCAAAAACGCGTCAGAGGCTCAGTACGAGGTTTGGGGATCCGAGGCAATCATTGATGGTTCTAGAAGGACGCGTGTCGGCTCTTAGTTGGCTGAAAAAGGAATAAATCTGCTGGCTGAAGACGCGTCAGAGGGCATTATTGGCATTTATGAGATTAAGAGGGTTTTAGAGGGGTAAAAAGATGATTTTACCCCCACTCTCACTTGGGCTTTAAATAGGACCTCATTTTTAGCATTTTGGTGTATTAGTTGTTAGACAATTTTCACATAGTAGTTATAGGTTAGCTTATTTAGATTGTAGTAGGTTAGCTTATTATGGTAAGAGCTTATTGCTTAGCTTATTAACATAGCTTATTTGTACTTGGCTTATTTTATGAAGATGAAGATTTTTGGAGATGTCACTTGAGCTTATTATTCTTTATCTAATCCTTTAATTTTCTTTTTCTTTTTTAAATCTTTACTCGATAAGCTAATCTATTAGCTTATTTTTAAGCCTTATTGCCTAGTATCTTTTTTGAGAGATAGTTTGATAATCGAATAAGCTATATCATAGCTTATTTTGATTAGATCTCTTATTTCTTTTAGAAGTTTTGGTTTCAATAAGCTTTTAAATAAGTTTTGTTTTAGCTTATTTTTGTGTAAGCTAGTTTTTGGCTAATTGTCTCATAGCTTTTTAATACAATCGAATAAGCTTCATTTAGCTTATTCGATCTTATTAAGCTTAAATATTCGAATAAGCTTTTAGCTTATTTTGAATCTCTTTTTCTTTTCTAGTTTTCGAATAAGATACACAATAGCTTATTTCGATTAGCTTATTTCTCTAGTTTATTTCATCAATAGATCTAGTTTATTTTGATTTATTAGATAGCTTATTTTGTTTAGATCTTATAGCTTGTTATTCGAATAAGCTAACTTATAGCTTATTCAAATAAGCTTTTGATAAATTAGTTTTATTTACTCTTAATAGCTTTAGATCTTATAGCTTTTAGCTTTTCTATTCCGTGATACTTAATATTTCGGATTTAAAGCTTTTAACTTATAGCTTATTCATATACCTTATTTATCTTAACCTTTATTGTTTTGATTTTGATGGAACTTATTCTACCTCTTTGGCGTGGAGCTTAAGAGTTGTATAAGCTAGTTTAATTTTTAAGTTTAGAGCTTTACTAGATTTTATAAGCTTATTAGATAATAAAGTTTATAACTTTATCATTTAATTAGTTGAATTAAAGTCTAACAAAGAAGTAAAATTGGTGTTTTATTTAGTTTATATAATCGGGTGGTTATTTCGTCTTCATAGCTTCGATCGAGTTTTACTTTTTTTGTCTCTTCAATATTAAGTAGTTGTAGTTTAAATTGTTTAAAATGGTTATGA